>WNGS01010351.1:27880-57499 GCA_020271785.1 Procambarus virginalis
AAAGAAGGGTTTGGTTGGGCAAATTACAACAGCTTGTGAGGTTAGAGGATTCTCAAACCCATTTTTTTGCATTGCCTTATCCATCAACAAGCATTGTGCCTAAAATATGTTGATATGTCTTGTGGCATGAAACCTGTTGTTTCTGTGGTTAATTTCATTAGATCTCATGCACTCAACCATCGCCAGTTCCGTGATTTCTTGAAAGAAATTGATGCGGAGTTTGTTGACTTGCCTTATTATACAGCAGTTAGATGGCTTAGTTGTGGAAAGGTTTTGCTGCATTTCTTTGAGCTCAGATTAGAAATTGATTTATTTCTCACAGAGAAAAATAAACCTCAGCCATTATTATCAGAATGTGAATGGATTTGGAAATTGACATTTTTTGCAGATATGACAGGTCATATGAATAACTTGAATCTGAAATTGCAAGGCAAAACAAATTTGATCAGTGACTACTTTGTTCATGTCAAGGCATTCAGAGCAAAACTTGCGATCTTGAAGGCCAGGTGAAGGTTAAGAATTTTGCTCATTTTCCATGTTGTGAAAAATTTCATGCAGAAAGTAAAGTTGAATTTCCTTTTTCATTTGCAAATGAAATAATTTCAGATTTGAAAAAACAGTTTCAGAAGCGATTTGCTGACCTTGATGCCAAAGCAAATGAAATCAAGCTCTTTCATAATCCATTTGACTGCAATGCTGAAAATCTTCCAACTCAATTTCAAATGGAAATTATTGATCTCCAGGCAGATGACAGACTGAAAGATAAGTATAGAGAAGGAAATCTGATTGAGTTTTATAAATGCCTGCAGCCAGATCAGTTTCCAAATTTGATAAAGTTTGCTTGTAGTTTTTTGTCCATTTTTGGTTCAACATACTTGTGTGAACAAACATTTTCCAAAATGAAATATGTGAAATCTAACTATCGAGCAAATTTGTCTGATGATCACTTGAAATCAATTCTTACAATTGGCTCATCTAATCTGGAACCTGATTTTAATGAAATTTTGAAGTCAAAACGACAGTATCATTCGTCACACTAATTTGGTTGCATAAAACTAAAGGCAGGAATCTATTTAGATTACCCTAATTTTTTCCAAAAAGATATGTTTTAATTTTTCCATGTTTATACTTTAATATTTGAGGAAATTAAATTACTGGCACTGATTTGTTTTTTTTTTTCATTTTTTATTCCTTCGGCCCGCATAAATATGGGAAATATATAATGTGGCCCTTACATTGAAAAGTTTGGAGACCCCTGCCTTACACCTCTATTCTCCAGGGACGTAATGTTTAGCTCCCTTAGTTTTTCCTCGTAGCTCATATCTCTCAGTTCTGGAACTAGTTTGGTAGCATACCTCGGAATCTTCTCTAAATTTGTCTTGTGTTTAACTAGGTATGGACTACAGGCTGGAGCTGCATATTTTAGGACTGGACTGAAATAAGTCGTATGCAAGGTCCTATACGATTCCTTACAAAGTTTCTAAAGGCAGTTCTTATGTTGGCCAACCTAGCATATGCCCCTGTTGATATCTTTTTGATGTGGGCCTCTGGGGACAGGTTCAGTGGGATATCAACCCCCAGAACTTTCTCTCTGTTTGACTCTTACAGAATTTCACCTCCCAGATTATATATTTTATTCAGCCTTTTGCTCCCTTCGTCTAATTTTATTACTTTACACTTTCCTGAGTTGAACTTTAGCAGCCGTTTTCTAGACCATTCTTCCAGTTTGTTCAGGTCATCCTGTAGTCTCTGTCTGTCTTCATCTTTCTTGATTCTTCTCATAATTTCTGCGTCATCAGCAAACATTGAGAGGAGTGAGTCTATGCCCTCTGGAAGATTATTTACGTATATTAGAAACCTATATACATACATACATGGACCCCATCCAAAGGATGGGGTCCATGTATGTAGCCCTGTGGGACACCGCTGGTGACATCTCGCCACTCTGATGTCTCCCCCCTCACAGTTACTCACTGTTTCCTGCTGCTTAGATACTCTCATATTCACTGGAGCATCTTACCTTTTACTCCCGCCTGTTGCTCCAACTTTTGTAACAGCCTTTTTTGGGTGGAGCACAGTGTCAAAGGCTTTTCGACAGTCCAAGAAAATACAATTTGCCCACCTTTCTCTTTATTGCCTAATTTTTGTTGCTTGGTCATAGAATTCTATTAAACCGGTGAGGGACGATTTATCATTTCTGAACCCATGCTGTTAATGGGTTACAAACCAATTTCCTTCCAGATGCTCTACGAGTCTTTTCCTCGCGATCTTCTCCATCACCTTGCATGGTATACAAGTTAGAGAAACTGGCCTGTATTAGTGCCTCTTGCCTGTCAACCTTTTTGTGTTGGGACTACGTTAGCCGTCTTTCAGCTTTCCGGTAGGTCTCCTGTTTCCAGTGACCTGTTATACACCACAGAGAGGGGCACACTTAGTGCTTCTGCACCTTGTTTTAGTATCCATGGTGAGATTCTGTCAAGCCTAACAGCCTTTGTCATATTCATCTCCAACAGATTCCTCTTGACTTTATCACTGGTGAGGTCAAATTCCTCCAAGGGTGTTTGGTTTGCCTCCTCCTCATTTAGTGCAGAGGCTTCTCCTTGTTCTATTGTGAAGACCTCCTGGAATCTCTTGTTGAGTTCTTCACACACCTCCTTGTCATTCTCTGTGTATATGTTCTCTCCTTTTCTTAGTTTCATCACTTGTTCCTTCACTACTGTTTTCCTCCTGATGTGGCTGTGGAGCAGTTTTGGTAGGGTCTTGGCTTTACTCGCGATGTCATTTTCATACCGACTCACTGCTTCTGTCCTCACTCTGAGGTACTCATTTCTGGCCCTCTGATATCTCTACCTGCTCTCTGGTGTTCTGTTATTCCTGTAGTTTCTCTATGTTCTTGTACTCAATTGCTTCGCTACCTTACATTCCTGATTGATCCATGGATTCTTCTGCTGCTTTTCATTTTTCTCCTTTTGGGGAGGGATAAACCTGTCTGCAGCTTCCTGGCACTTCTAGGTGACGTAGTCCATCATATCCTGTACAGTCTTTTCTCTGAGTGCTGTTTCCCATGGTATTCCTATTAGGAAGTTCCGCATCTCGTCATACTTTCCTCTTCGGTAATTTAGTCTTCTCCCTTCGAATTCCATCCTTGGATAGGTTATCTCTACTTCTACCAGATACTAAAATATCAATACACTGTGGTCACTCATTCCCAAGGAGGCTTCAAATTTAACTTCCCTTATTTCTGACTCATTCAAGGTGAATATCAGGTCGAGTCTAGTTAGTTCGTCATTGCCTCTCATTCTTGTGGGTCCCTTGACATGTTGGGTCAGAAAGTTCCTTGTTGTCACTTCCAAGAGTTTAGCTCTCCATGTATCTTCACCTCCATGTGGGTACCCATTCTCCCAATCTATGTTTCCATATTGAAATCGCCTATGATTAAGAGTCTGGATCCATTTCTGCAGGCAACTGATGCTGCTTTCTCTATTATATTATTGGAGCCATGTTGCTTCTGTCAAACTTTTGTCAGGGTCTTCTGTCATTTAGTGGAGGGTTGTAAATGACTGCCACTATTATCTTAGGTCCACCCACTGTCATATTTCCCGTTATATAGTTTCTGAATCTGTCACAGCCAGGAATTTACTTCAAACCTCCAGTAGTTCATTACCAACAGGGCCACTCCTCCTCCTCCTCTCCCTTCCCTCTCTTTCTTTACTATATAGTAGTCCTTTGGAAACACAGTGTTTGTTATGACTCCTGACAATTGTGTTTCTTTGAGTCCTATTACATCTGAGTTTTCTTCCTGCGCCCTTTCTGCCAGTTCACTTGCTTTGTTGGTAATCCCATCGCCGCTGTAGTACATTACCTTGAAGCTCACTTTCTTATATCCATTTTCACCCTCACTCCCCACTAGTGTAGGAAGCTGTTCAATGGGCATTGGTACTTGGATAGGCTCCTGTGTGGTAGTTACCATGGGTTGGGGGGAGGTAGGGGGGGGGAGGTGGGGGTGATGAAAAGTTGCCCAGAAAGTTGTGGTGGGTGAGTGTTTCACTCACATGTTCCTACAGTGTGGTGGTGGTGAGTGTTACACTCACATGTTCCTACAGTGTGGTAGTGGGTGAGTGATACACTCACATGTTCCTACAGTGTGGTGGTGAGTGTTACACTCACATGTTCCTACAGTGTGGTGGTGGGTGAGTGTTTCACTCACATGTTCCTACAGTGTGGTGGTGGGTGAGTGTTACACTCACATGTTCCTACAGTGTGGTGGTGGGTGTTACACTCACATGTTCCTACAGTGTGGTGGTGGGTGAGTGTTACACTCACATGTTCCTACAGTGTGGTGGTGGGTGAGTGTTACACTCACATGTTCCTACAGTGTGGTGGTGGGTGAATGTTTCACTCACATGTTCCTACAGTGTGGTGGTGAGTGTTTCACTCACATGTTCCTACAGTGTGGTGGTGGGTGAGTGTTACACTCACATGTTCCTACAGTGGGGTGGTGAGTGTTACACTCACATGTTCCTACAGTGTGGTGGTGAGTGTTTCACACACATGTTCCTACAGTGTGGTGGTGGGTGAGTGTTTCACTCACATGTTCCTACAGTGTGGTTGTGGGTGAGTGTTTCACTCACATGTTCCTACAGTGTGGTGGTGGGTGTTACACTGTTACGATATACCGTATCGTGTTATTTCGTCGCATAAAGGCACGGCGATTTAATAGTAATACATTCATTATTACAGGAAGAACAAGGTTAACGACCATGCCGGTCGTTAACGGTCAGCACGATGTGCCTCGTCCGGTGGCGGGAATTTGTTAGCCAATCAGAAGCACCGGGCGAGGTAATGAGGGCTCATCGGAGCAGGTGGAGAGACAGACATCTACTCCCCTCCAGTCAGACAACATGCTGTCGTCGCTTTTGGATGCGTGACCAACTGACCCATCTGTTAGTGTGCTCCACCCTCACGAAGGAAGAAAACCGACCCATCTGTTAGTGTGCTCCACCGTCACGAAGGAAGAGGACCTCGTTGCGTGGTCCTAGTATCTCTCTCTCAATATATATATATAACCGTACTTATGTACAATGCCTCCATATATATAGACATGTTATATAGTGTATATAATGTACACTCTTGTGTTTGCGATATAGCTGAATATATCCATGATGAAGCTTTTAGATAAACTTATTTATTGTCCTTTGTCAGACCTCAGCACAAAGTGTGTCGCACCTGACAATAGGTCCGGCTGAGGCTGACACCTGATAAAGTCAATATACCCCGTTATATTACACAGAAATTTAAGGAAACGCTCAGAACAAATCAAATTTTAAATGTGTTGGGTTGTCGACAGTTCGATCCCAACACATATGGGGGCCCGTCCGGGATTGTTTTGAGCAAGACACACTGTGTACACTTGTAGCACCCATTGCTAGTTGTCTAGATATCCAGCCAGTTAAAGTTTTCGTCATGGATCGTGTCCAAGAATTTATAACAAAAGAGGACCCATTGATTTTGGAGAGCTGTACGAAAGAACAGCTGAAGCAAATCGCCGAACACTATGAGATAGAACTAGTGTCGACTAAAGTGGTCTATATGAGACAAGAACTTGGAAATAAAGTAAGGTCTCGACGTGAAGACGTAGGAGCGGTAGGATTAGATGTGCGTGCAAAGGAAAGTGGGGATCCAGATAATGAAGTATCTTCTAATACGTCTCATAGGAGTGGAAGTTTAGAATATGAATTGGAACGGTTGAAACTGGAAGCTCAAATTAAGAGGGAAGAGAGACAGTTTGAATTGGAGAAACTGAGATTGGGGCAAGAAAAAATGCGGTTTGAGAGTGAACAAGAAAAATTGCGACTTGAGAGCGAGAAAGTGCGACTTGAGAGCGAGCAAAAAACGCGTGTAGAATTAGAAAAGGAGAAAACGAAGCAAATGGAAATCGAAGCAAATAAATTTGTGGCTGCTCAGAGGCGAGGGCGAGAGGGACCCTCGGAGAGCATACCTATGCCTGCAGCCTATGATCACAAGGCACGTGAAAAGGAGGTTCCACAATTTTGTCCAGAAGAGTCGGAGTCTTTTTTTGAGCATTTTGAAAAAGTTGCTACACTAAAGCAGTGGCCAGAGGAGGATTGGGCCCAATTGGTGCAAATAAGATTGACTGGGGCGGCGAGAGAGGCCTATACACAGCTCTCTCTAGAAGATTGTAAAAATTACTGGACGGTGAAAAACAGCGTATTAAGATCATTTCTACTGACACCTGAAGCTTACCGGAAGCGGTTCAGAGAAATGGTAAAAACACAGAGGAGCACATATGCTGAAACAGCCAGAGATTTGGAACGTAGATTCCAAAGATGGATGGGTTCCGAAAAGGTAGAATCTTTCGAAGACTTGAAACAATTGATGTTAATGGAAAAATTCTTGGAGATGGTGACTCCAGACACCAGGTTTAAGGTTCAAGAAGCAGGAATAAAAACACTCTTAGAAGCAGCGGACAAAGCAGATGTAATTACGGAAGCTTACAGAAGTCTCCAAGAACATAAAGAAAAAGGTCACACAAAGTTGCAGGGTAGTAAAAGACAGTATACGTGGAACAGTGGAGATGGTCGTGGATATACTGGCAAATCGATAGCCAGACAAAGTCAGGGGTATGTGGAATTTTCTCCGTCGGGAGGTGACGCATTCGAGGGTCAAGGAGGAAGTACAACATCATCTAGAAATCGAGGTACAGGACAATGGAGACGTGGCGATTCCTATTATAACGGACAACGTGGTTCGAGAGGACGAGGTTTCCCGTCTCAGGTAATATGCTACACATGCAACAAGCCTGGACACTTAAGTAGAGAGTGTAGGCAAGGCAGGAGAGTGGTGTCCCTCACAGTAAGTAAATACAGTCCTTATAAAAGTTTACAGGAGGAATTGCCCCAGGTGATGACGTTCGTTACGAAAGGATATAACCCTTTCATTAGCAAAGGCATGGTGAGTATTGGGGGTCAGCCTGACCAACCAGTCAAAATATTACGTGACACAGGAGCGAATCAGAGCTTAATACTGAAAAGCCTGATTCCTGAGTACACATCTTGTATAAACGGACAAATAATTAAGGTACGGGGTATAAATTCAGAGATGGACATACCTGTGTGTACAGTAAAGCTAACCTCTGATTACTTTACAGATGAAGTGATGTTAGGAGTGTGCTCGGACATACCCATTCCTGGAGTACATGTCATCTTGGGTAACGATTTGTGTGGTTCAAGTGTATTGCCAGAGGTACTGTGCAGTGATACACCAACCGGACATCAAAACAATTTGGAAGATGAGAAGTGTGATAACATAACACTCGCCAGTATTCTGGATGATCCCTCGGAAGATGATCAAATGGAAGTATATCCGGCCTGTGTCGTAACCCGAGCGCAGAGTGCTCGACTAAGAGATGTGCCAGAGAGGATGGACGTATCTTCTGCAGAGGAGGAAGAGGTGGATTTTGGCCTAAAGGATTTGTTCGAGGAACGTACAGCACCAAGTACAGCGAGAGTGGAAGTAAGACCACAATTACCATCCCACATAAAGGTAAGCAAACCAGATTTTATAGCTGCCCAGAAATTAGAATTTGATAAATATATTAAGGAAGCAAAGGGAGGAAATGCTTGTATCACGTCACCCACTTACTATTACCTGGACGACGGGGTTTTGATGCGAAAATGGCGATCAGACCATGCGCCAGCTGACAAAGACTGGGTTGAAAAGGATCAAGTGATTGTACCTAAAAGTTATAGGAACTCTGTATTGGAAGTTGCCCATGCATTAGAAATGGCGGGACATCTAGGTGTCCATAAGACACTTAGGAAAATAAAAGAGCATTTTTATTGGCCCGGTATGGCTGCCGACGTAAAAAGGTATTGCAGAACTTGTTTATCCTGTCAGAGAGCGGGAAAACCTGCTCCAGCGCTTCCTAGAGCCCAACTAAAGCCAATTCCAGCATTTGGGGAACCTTTTGAAAGGATCATAGTGGATTGCGTAGGTCCCCTACCCAGAACAAGAAAAGGGAACGAATACTTATTTACCATCATGTGCTCAGCGACTCGTTTTCCCGAGGCATTTCCCGTGCGAAAGATAACCTCCAGAATATTGCTTGACAGGTTACAGCAATATTTTTCGTGGGTAGGAATGCCGAAGGTTTTGCAATCCGATTTGGGCAGTAATTTTCAATCAAAGCTGTTCCGTAAGACAATGAAGGATTGGGACGTGAAACAGGTTAGGTCATCTCCTTACCATCCCCAATCTCAAGGGGCCATTGAACGTTTTCATGGCACTATGAAGAGCCTTTTGCGAATTTATTGTGCTGAGCAAGGAGCTCAGTGGGACGAGGCCATCGCCCCAATAATGTTTGCTATCAGGGATTCGGTAGTAGAGTCCTTAGGCATGACACCATTTCAATTAGTATATGGGCACACGGTGAGAAGTCCGATAGTTATGTTGAAGGATCGGCTAACATCTGAAGGTTCAAGAGATAATATGGAAACGTATGTTCAGAAGTTTAAATGCAGATTGTCCAGGGCGCGAGAGTTGGCGAGGCAAAACTTGAAAATGTCACAAGCAAACATGGCAAGATATTACAACAAAGGTACCAAAAAGAGAAGTTTTAACGTAGGTGATAAGGTATTGGTCTATCTACCGGTAAAAGGGACGGTAAATGATTCAAAATTTTGTGGACCCTATATGGTCAAGAAGAGACTTGGTGATTTGACTTACGTAATACACATGCCTGACAGACCAAGAAAATCCCAGATATGTCACGTAAACTTAATGAAAAGGTATTGGGATAGAGATGAGGATGGGCAACTAGACACTGCTGTTATGTGTGTAGTTTCCAACGAGTTTACAGAATTAAACCATAAGAGGCTAGAAAGAGCAGACGGAGCCCGAATCTCTAATTCTCAGTGGTTACGAGATATAAATGAACACTTGACATACTTAGATGATCAAAGAAGGCAGGACATAGAGGAGATTCTCATAAAATACATATCACTATTCTCGGACGTACCACGACGACACCGCGAAATTACGCACGAGGTAAATGTAGGAGAAGCTCGCCCAATAAAGCAACATCCTTATAGAGTAAATCCTGAGAAGAGAGATTATGCGACGCGAGGTACAATATCTATTGGATAACGATCTAGCAGAATTGAGCGACAGTGATTGGAGCTCACCTTGTCTACTGGTGAAAAAGCCAGATGGCACACATAGGTTGTGCACGGATTACAGAAAGGTGAATTCGGTCACTGTCACAGACTCGTACCCAATTCCTCGAATTGAGGATTGTATCGACCAAATAGGACACGCCCAGTTCGTATCTAAAATTGACCTTCTGAAAGGGTACTATCAGATACCCCTCTCAGAGAGTGCCAAGAGAATCTCTGCCTTTGTGACACCTGACGGTCTTTATCAATATAAAGTACTACCATTCGGTATGAAAAATAGTGGAAGTTGTTTCCAGAGAGCCATGAATAAAATCCTACAAGGAATGGTAGGTTGTACAGTTTATATTGATGACATCATAGTGTATTCACACTCGTGGGAAGAACACCTTCATCAACTAAAAGAGTTGTTTGATAAATTGGATGAGGTAAATCTGACTGTTAATCTCCCAAAAAGTGAATTCGGTAAAGCAAAATTACAATATCTTGGATACATCGTAGGACAAGGGGAGGTTGCCCCTGTCAGACAAAAAGTTGAAGCCATAGATAAGTACCCTGTGCCTAGAGGGAGAAGAGATTTACTCAGGTACCTAGGCATGGTGGGGTACTATAGAAAATTCTGCAGAAATTTTGCAACCATTGCAGCACCATTAACAGGACTTTTAGCGAAGCATAAGAAGTGGCAGTGGGACGAAGCCTGTCAAGAATCGTTTAATAAAACGAAATCATTGCTAACAGAAGCCCCTGTATTGGTTTCACCCGATTTTCAGAAGCCATTTTCACTCTTTGTCGATGCTAGTGATGTAGGTGCGGGCGCTGTTTTGACGCAGGACCATAATGGAACTTGTAAACCAGTGTCCTATTTCTCTAGGAAATTTTTACCAAATCAACGAGCGTATAGTACCGTAGAAAAGGAAACCTTAGCCTTGGTAATGGCGCTACAGTATTTTGAGGTATACGTGGGAGCGGGCATAGGACCTGTTACGGTCTTCACAGATCATAACCCCCTCGTATTTTTAAGTAAAATGAAGAATACCAATCAGCGCCTAACCAGGTGGGCTCTGATATTACAAGACTATAACTTAAATATAGTACACATTAAAGGAAAGGAAAACGTAATGGCTGACGCATTATCCCGCAGCATGGTATAAAGAAAACAGTAGACAGCGTGAATTAAGACGTTTTAGAAAAGGAACTAAGAAAATAGTGAAGTGATGAAAGACGGTAGACCTCAGGAAAGTACTTGTGCATCAGCCACACCGTCCAAAGCGGTGTGTTTCAGAAAACGTACCTATGTAATTTTTTGTATATGCTTATAAAGATAATTTGTTGTTAAAACAGATTTCGTGTGCAGTTGGAGGCAAAAGAGATCCTGTACGCCAAAGATCAGTGGTCAGTAGGTACGGCACCATGTCTACAAAATAAGGTATGTCGGATAAGACATGTCATTATTATAATAAGTTAAATCTTTGTAGGAGGGACGAAAAAGGAATAGTGCTACATTCGGTAGAGAAAATTAGTGTGGATGTTCCGAAATAACACTCTTTTAAGGGGGGAGGAGTGTTACGATATACCGTATCGTGTTATTTCGTCGCATAAAGGCACGGCGATTTAATAGTAATACATTCATTATTACAGGAAGAACAAGGTTAACGACCATGCCGGTCGTTAACGGTCAGCACGATGTGCCTCGTCCGGTGGCGGGAATTTGTTAGCCAATCAGAAGCACCGGGCGAGGTAATGAGGGCTCATCGGAGCAGGTGGAGAGACAGACATCTACTCCCCTCCAGTCAGACAACATGCTGTCGTCGCTTTTGGATGCGTGACCAACTGACCCATCTGTTAGTGTGCTCCACCCTCACGAAGGAAGAGGACCGACCCATCGTTAGTGTGCTCCACCGTCACGAAGGAAGAGGACCTCGTTGCGTGGTCCTAGTATCTCTCTCAATATATATATATATAACCGTACTTATGTACAATGCCTCCATATATATAGACATGTTATATAGTGTATATAATGTACACTCTTGTGTTTGCGATATAGCTGAATATATCCATGATGAAGCTTTTAGATAAACTTATTTATTGTCCTTTGTCAGACCTCAGCACAAAGTGTGTCGCACCTGACAATAGGTCCGGCTGAGGCTGACACCTGATAAAGTCAATATACCCCGTTATATTACACTAAGGAAACACTCGGAACAAACTTATTTTAAATGTGTTGGGTGGTCGACAGTTCGATCCCAACAACACTCACATGTTCCTACAGTGTGGTGGTGAGTGTTTCACTCACATGTTCCTACAGTGTGGTGGTGGGTGTTACACTCACATGTTCCTACAGTGTGGTGGTGGTGTTACACTCACATGTTCCTACAGTGTGGTGGTGAATGTTACACTCACATGTTCCTACAGTGTGGTGGTGTTCCTACAGTGTGTGGTGTGAGTTCACACACATGTTCCTACAGTGTGGTGGTGGTGAGTGTTTCACACACATGTTCCTACAGTGTGGTGGTGGGTGTTACACTCACATGTTCCTACAGTGTGGTGGTGGGTGAGTGTTTCACTCACATGTTCCTACAGTGTGGTGGTGGGTGTTACACTCACATGTTCCTACAGTGTGGTTGTGGGTGAGTGTTTCACTCACATGTTCCTACAGTGTGGTGGTGGGTGAGTGTTACACTCACATGTTCCTACAGTGTGGTGGTGAGTGTTACACTCACATGTTCCTACAGTGTGGTGGTGAGTGTTTCACACACATGTTCCTACAGTGTGGTGGTGGGTGAGTGTTTCACTCGCATGTTCCTACAGTGTGGTGGTGAGTGTTACACTCACATGTTCCTACAGTGTGGTGGTGGGTGAGTGTTTCACTCACATGTTCCTACAGTGTGGTGGTGGGTGAGTGTTACACTCGCATGTTCCTACAGTGTGGTGGTGAGTGTTACACTCACATGTTCCTACAGTGTGGTAGTGAGTGTTTCACACACATGTTCCTACAGTGTGGTGGTGGGTGAGTGTTTCACTCACATGTTCCTACAGTGTGGTGGTGGGTGAGTGTTACACTCACATGTTCCTACAGTGTGGTGGTGGGTGAGTGTTACACTCACATGTTCCTACAGTGTGGTGGTGGGTGAGTGTTACACTCACATGTTCCTACAGTGTGGTGGTGGGTGAGTGTTACACTCACATGTTCCTACAGTGTGGTGGTGGGTGAGTGTTACACTCACATGTTCCTACAGTGTGGTGGTGAGTGTTACACTCACATGTTCCTACAGTGTGGTGGTGGGTGTTACACTCACATGTTCCTACAGTGTGGTGGGGGTGTTACACTCACATGTTCCTACAGTGTGGTGGTGGTGTTACACTCACATGTTCCTACAGTGTGGTGGTGAGTGTTACACTCACATGTTCCTACAGTGTGGTGGTGGGTGAGTGTTACACTCACATGTTCCTACAGTGTGGTGGTGGGTGAGTGTTACACTCACATGTTCCTACAGTGTGGTGGTGGTGTTACACTCACATGTTCCTACAGTGTGGTGGTGGTGTTACACTCACATGTTCCTACAGTGTGGTGGTGAGTGTTACACTCACATGTTCCTACAGTGTGGTGGTGAGTGTTACACTCACATGTTCCTACAGTGTGGTGGTGGGTGTTACACTCACATGTTCCTACAGTGTGGTGGTGAGTGTTACACTCACATGTTCCTACAGTGTGGTGGTGAGTGTTACACTCACATGTTCCTACAGTGTGGTGGTGAGTGTTACACTCACATGTTCCTACAGTGTGGTGGTGAGTGTTACACTCACATGTTCCTACAGTGTGGTGGTGGGTGAGTGTTACACTCACATGTTCCTACAGTGTGGGGTGAGTGTTACACTCACATGTTCCTACAGTGTGGTGGTGGGGAGTGTTACACTCACATGTTCCTACAGTGTGGGGTGGGTGAGTGTTACACTCACATGTTCCTACAGTGTGGTGGTGGTGTTACACTCACATGTTCCTACAGTGTGGTGGGTGAGTGTTACACTCACATGTTCCTACAGTGTGGTGGTGAGTGTTTACTCACATGTTCCTACAGTGTGGTGGGTGAGTGTTACACTCACATGTTCCTACAGTGGTGGTGGGTGAGTGTTACACTCACATGTTCCTACAGTGTGGTGGTGAGTGTTACACTCACATGTTCCTACAGTGTGGTGGGTGAGTGTTACACTCACATGTTCCTACAGTGGTGTGTGGGTGAGTGTTCACTCACATGTTCCTATACAGTGGTGGTGAGTGTTACACTCACATGTTCCTACAGTGTGGTGGTGGGTGTTACACTCACATGTTCCTACAGTGTGGTGGTGAGTGTTACACTCACATGTTCCTACAGTGTGGTGGGTGAGTGTTACACTCACATGTTCCTACAGTGTGGTGGGTGAGTGTTACACTCACATGTTCCTACAGTGTGGTGGTGAGTGTTCACTCACATGTTCCTACAGTGTGGTGGTGAGTGTTACACTCACATGTTCCTACAGTGTGGTGGTGGGTGAGTGTTACACTCACATGTTCCTACAGTGTGGTGGTGAGTGTTACACTCACATGTTCCTACAGTGTGGTGGGTGAGTGTTACACTCACATGTTCCTACAGTGTGGTGGTGAGTGTTACACAACATGTTCCTACAGTGTGGTGGGTGAGTGTTACACTCACATGTTCCTACAGTGTGGTGGTGAGTGTTACACTCACATGTTCCTACAGTGTGTGGTGGGTGAGTGTTACTCACATGTTCCTACAGTGTGGTGGTGAGTGTTACACTCACATGTTCCTACAGTGTGGTGGGTGGTGAGTGTTACACTCACATGTTCCTACAGTGTGTGGTGGGTGAGTGTTTCACTCACATGTTCCTACAGTGTGGTGGTGAGTGTTACACTCACATGTTCCTACAGTGTGGTGGTGGGGAGTGTTACACTCACATGTTCCTACAGTGTGGTGGTGAGTGTTACACTCACATGTTCCTACAGTGGGGTGGGTGTTACACTCACATGTTCCTACAGTGTGGTGGTGGGTGAGTGTTACACTCACATGTTCCTACAGTGTGGTGGTGAGTGTTACACTCACATGTTCCTACAGTGTGGTGGTGAGTGTTACACTCACATGTTCCTACAGTGTGGTGGTGGGTGAGTGTTACACTCACATGTTCCTACAGTGTGGTGGTGAGTGTTTCACTCACATGTTCCTACAGTGTGGTGGGTGAGTGTTACACTCACATGTTCCTACAGTGTGGTGGTGAGTGTTACACTCACATGTTCCTACAGTGTGGTGGTGAGTGTTACACTCACATGTTCCTACAGTGTGGTGGTGGTGAGTGTTACACTCACATGTTCCTACAGTGTGGTGGTGAGTGTTACACTCACATGTTCCTACAGTGTGGTGGTGGTGAGTGTTTCACTCACATGTTCCTACAGTGTGGTGGTGGTGAGTGTTACACTCACATGTTCCTACAGTGTGGTGGTGAGTGTTACACTCACATGTTCCTACATTGTGGTGGTGGTGAGTGTTACACTCACATGTTCCTACAGTGTGGTGGGTGAGTGTTGCACTCACATGTTCCTACAGTGTGGTGGTGGTGAGTGTTTCACTCACATGTTCCTACAGTGTGGTGGTGGGTGAGTGTTACACTCACATGTTCCTACAGTGTGGTGGTGGGTGAGTGTTACACTCACATGTTCCTACAGTGTGGTGGTGAGTGTTACACTCACATGTTCCTACAGTGTGGTGGTGAGTGTTACACTCACATGTTCCTACAGTGTGGTGGTGAGTGTTTCACTCACATGTTCCTACAGTGTGGTGGTGGGTGAGTGTTACACTCACATGTTCCTACAGTGTGGTGGTGGGTGTTACACTCACATGTTCCTACAGTGTGGTGGTGAGTGTTACACTCACATGTTCCTACAGTGTGGTGGTGAGTGTTTCACTCACATGTTCCTACAGTGTGGTGGTGGGTGAGTGTTACACTCACATGTTCCTACAGTGTGGTGGTGGGTGAGTGTTTCACTCACATGTTCCTACAGTGTGGTGGTGAGTGTTTCACTCACATGTTCCTACAGTGTGGTGGTGGTGAGTGTTACACTCACATGTTCCTACAGTGTGGTGGTGAGTGTTACACTCACATGTTCCTACAGTGTGGTGGTGGGTGAGTGTTACACTCACATGTTCCTACAGTGTGGTGGTGAGTGTTTCACTCACATGTTCCTACAGTGTGGTGGTGGGTGAGTGTTACACTCACATGTTCCTACAGTGTGGTGGTGAGTGTTACACTCACATGTTCCTACAGTGTGGTGGTGAGTGTTACACTCACATGTTCCTACAGTGTGGTGGTGAGTGTTTCACTCACATGTTCCTACAGTGTGGTGGTGGGTGAGTGTTACACTCACATGTTCCTACAGTGTGGTGGTGGGTGAGTGTTTCACTCACATGTTCCTACAGTGTGGTGGTGAGTGTTTAACTCACATGTTCCTACAGTGTGGTGGTGGTGAGTGTTACACTCACATGTTCCTACAGTGTGGTGGTGAGTGTTACACTCACATGTTCCTACAGTGTGGTGGTGGGTGAGTGTTACACACATGTTCCTACAGTGTGGTGGTGGGTGTTACACTCACATGTTCCTACAGTGTGGTGGTGAGTGTTACACTCACATGTTCCTACAGTGTGGTGGTGGGTGAGTGTTACACTCACATGTTCCTACAGTGTGGTGGTGGGTGAGTGTTTCACTCACATGTTCCTACAGTGTGGTGGTGAGTGTTACACTCACATGTTCCTACAGTGTGGTGGTGAGTGTTTCACTCACATGTTCCTACAGTGTGGTGGTGGGTGAGTGTTACACTCACATGTTCCTACAGTGTGGTGGTGGGTGTTACACTCACATGTTCCTACAGTGTGGTGGTGAGTGTTACACTCACATGTTCCTACAGTGTGGTGGTGAGTGTTTCACTCACATGTTCCTACAGTGTGGTGGTGGTGAGTGTTACACTCACATGTTCCTACAGTGTGGTGGTGGGTGAGTGTTTCACTCACATGTTCCTACAGTGTGGTGGTGAGTGTTTCACTCACATGTTCCTACAGTGTGGTGGTGGTGAGTGTTACACTCACATGTTCCTACAGTGTGGTGGTGAGTGTTACACTCACATGTTCCTACAGTGTGGTGGTGGGTGAGTGTTACACTCACATGTTCCTACAGTGTGGTGGTGAGTGTTTCACTCACATGTTCCTACAGTGTGGTGGTGGTGAGTGTTACACTCACATGTTCCTACAGTGTGGTGGTGAGTGTTACACTCACATGTTCCTACAGTGTGGTGGTGAGTGTTACACTCACATGTTCCTACAGTGTGGTGGTGAGTGTTTCACTCACATGTTCCTACAGTGTGGTGGTGGGTGAGTGTTACACTCACATGTTCCTACAGTGTGGTGGTGGGTGAGTGTTTCACTCACATGTTCCTACAGTGTGGTGGTGAGTGTTACACTCACATGTTCCTACAGTGTGGTGGTGGTGAGTGTTACACTCACATGTTCCTACAGTGTGGTGGTGAGTGTTACACTCACATGTTCCTACAGTGTGGTGGTGGGTGAGTGTTACACACATGTTCCTACAGTGTGGTGGTGGGTGTTACACTCACATGTTCCTACAGTGTGGTGGTGAGTGTTACACTCACATGTTCCTACAGTGTGGTGGTGGGTGAGTGTTACACTCACATGTTCCTACAGTGTGTGGTGGGTGAGTGTTACACTCACATGTTCCTACAGTGTGGTGGTGAGTGTTACACTCACATGTTCCTACAGTGTGGTGGTAGGTGTTACACTCACATGTTCCTACAGTGTGGTGGTGGGTGAGTGTTACACTCACATGTTCCTACAGTGTGGTGGTGAGTGTTACACTCACATGTTCCTACAGTGTGGTGGTGAGTGTTACACTCACATGTTCCTACAGTGTGGTGGTGGGTGTTACACTCACATGTTCCTACAGTGTGGTGGTGGGTGAGTGTTACACTCACATGTTCCTACAGTGTGGTGGTGAGTGTTACACTCACATGTTCCTACAGTGTGGTGGTGGGTGTTACACTCACATGTTCCTACAGTGTGGTGGTGGGTGAGTGTTACACTCACATGTTCCTACAGTGTGGTGGTGAGTGTTTCACTCACATGTTCCTACAGTGTGGTGGGCGAGTGTTACACTCATATATTCCTACAGTGTGGTGGTGAGTGTTACACTCACATGTTCCTACAGTGTGGTGGTGAGTGTTACACTCACATGTTCCTACAGTGTGGTGGTGGTGAGTGTTACACTCACATGTTCCTACAGTGTGGTGGTGGGTGAGTTTACACTCACATGTTCCTACAGTGTGGTGGTGGGTGAGTGTTACACTCACATGTTCCTACAGTGTGGTGGTGGGTGAGTGTTTAACACTCACGACAAAGACTAAAGACAGACTAAACTAAAGACTAAACACAAGGACTGTGTTTATGAAAGAGTAATCAGAAGCCGTCGTAGCCCAGCTGTGGGAGCGTCCTCCGCGGCCTCGTAGCCCAGCTGTGGGAGCGTCCTCCGCGGCCTCGTAGCCCAGCTGTGGGAGCGTCCTCCGCGGCCTCGTAGCCCAGCTGTGGGAGCGTCCTCCGCGGCCTCGTAGCCCAGCTGTGGGAGCGTCCTCCGCGGCCTCGTAGCCCAGCTGTGGGAGCGTCCTCCGCGGCCTCGTAGCCCAGCTGTGGGAGCGTCCTCGTAGCCCAGCTGTGGGAGCGTCCTCCGCGGCCTCGTAGCCCAGCTGTGGGAGCGTCATCGTAGCCCAGCTGTGGGAGCGTCCTCCGCGGCCTCGTAGCCCAGCTGTGGGAGCGTCCTCCGCGGCCTCGTAGCCCAGCTGTGGGAGCGTAATCCGCGGCCTCGTAGCCTAGCTGTGGGAGCGTCCTCCGCGGCCTCGTAGCCCAGCTGTGGGAGCGTCCTCCGCGGCCTCGTAGCCCAGCTGTGGGTGCGTCCTCCGCGGCCTCGTAGCCCAGCTGTGAGAGCGTCCTCCGCGGCCTCGTAGCCCAGCTGTGGGAGCGTCCTCCGCGGCCTCGTAGCCCAGCTTCGGGAGCGTCCTCCGCGGCCTCGTAGCCCAGCTGTGGGAGCGTCCTCCGCGGCCTCGTAGCCCAGCTGTGGGAGCGTCCTCCGCGGCCTCGTAGCCCAGCTGTGGGAGCGTCCTCCGCGGCCTCGTAGCCCAGCTGTGGGAGTGTCCTCCGCGGCCTCGTAGCCCAGCTGTGGGAGCGTCCTCTGCAGCCTCGTAGCCCAGCTGTGGGAGCGTCCTCCGTGGCCTCGTAGCCCAGCTGTGGGAGCGTCCTCCGCGGCCTCGTAGCCCAGCTGTGGGAGTGTCCTCCGCGGCCTCGTAGCCCAGCTGTGGGAGCGTCCAGAGTTCCACCCAGCGTGTGTTTCTTTTACTATTTCAGTAATATTATTTTTTTATTCTTCATGTGTGAGTATTAATTTTGAAAGAATATAGTAAATTATCGAACAATCTAAAGTTAAAATTGGAGATCAAATCAATATGGATGTGACTGTGGAACATTAGTAAGTCCGGGACACTGTGTTGCCTAGATAATAGTCTTTTGGTCACCTAAACGTTTCTCACAACTTTGATGTAAATTATCTGTCCATGTGCGCGTGTACCATCCTAGCAGTCTTCACCTTGTTGTGTTAACAGAATCATGAAATAGCTTTCTAGCGTATACTATTCCTGGTGCCTTCTCTTAGTCTCACCTATGTTTAGTGCTTTGTATTTGTCAGTGTTAAAGGAAAGTGACCATCTGTCTAATCACCGCTGGAGCGCATTTAGGTCTTCTTGAACTCTCCCTCAAGCGTCCTCGTTTTAAAGTCTCTGCACTTATGCATGATCCACAAGTAAAGATACTTAAGACTTTCTTCTGTTAGTTTGATGACATATATCACAGCCTGAATGACCCCAAAGGATCTCGCGGGGGTACACTACTTGCGTGTTTTAATACTTGTAACTGTTTGCTGCTGATTTCTCTTCTTTCAGCATTACCCTCTGTTTACAACCAATGATATGTTCTCTCCTCCACACCAGCACTCCTTTAGTTATGAACTCATGGTGTTCAATTTTGGGATATGGTCCTGATAAATTGAAAAGTTTTACACGTTTGTTGAGTATCAAGTGAAACGCAGTCATCTAACCCTTTTCCCTTAATTTTTATTAGTATGTAAACATAATGCTTATCAACTCGTAGGGCATTATCTGCCTTAACTGAATCCATGCTAATTGTGTGAGAGAACTCTTCATTTTTTATGTGTTCCAAGAGACGTTTCTTTGCAAGCTTCTCTAGCACCTAACTGAGAATGGTCGTTAATGAAGCTACTGTGTAGTTTAGTGGCTCCTGAGGCCTGTCATTCGGCCACATTGGCACTACATTGGCTGTCTTCCATTCCTTTGGCAACTCCCTCTTTTTCAGTGATGAGTCAAAGAGTTAATGGGAGGCTCAAGTCCGCAGCTTCATTTTTCAGTCTCCACAAACACCATTTGTTGTTTACTCACCTTTTAGTACTTACCTATTTGTGCCTGCAGGATCGAGCTCTAGCTGTTGGATCCCACTTTTCTAGCAGTTGGTTGTCTAATGCAATGGATCCTGATCTATTTCTCTATCATACCTGCTTTTAAAGTTATGAACGGAGTTAGCATCTACAACCTGCTCCTTTAGGTCATTCCATTTACTCACTTCTCTTATGGCAAAAGAAATATTTCTAACACCTCTATGACACATCTGAGTTTCACGTTTTCGTCCATGCCTTCTTGTTTTATTATTATTATTATTCATTGTAAATATTTCCTCTTTTTCCGCAATGTCAATCCTTCTAAGTATTTTATACGTCTGTATCATGTCCCTCTTTCCCTCTTCCTTTCTAACGTCGTCAGGTTTAGTTCCTTCAGTCGTCTTCGTACCTCATTCTTCGCTGCTCTGAGACGAGTTTCGTTACAAACTTCTGCACTTTCCAGCGTCCTTATGCGTTTTTTTAAGATAGGGGCTCAATGATGGAGTGGCATACTCTAAGACTGGCCTCACACAGGCGGTATACAATGATCTAAAAGCCTCGTTACTCAAGTGACTGAAGGATGGTCTGACTTTTGCCAGAGTAGAGTATGCAGCTGACATTATTCTTATTTATATGAGTCTCTGGAGTTAGGTTTGGTGTTATGTCCACTCCCAGGTTTTATCTCTAGACGTTATAGGAAGGTAGTTTTCCATCATTGTGTATTGGCCTTTCGCTCTGCTGGCTCTTGTCCCCATTTCATCACTTGCACTTGTTATTGTTGAACTCTAGCAGCCATTGCTCGGATCATCTCTGCATCCTGTTCAAGTCATCCAGGAGAATCTTACAGTCCTCATCTGTCTCAATCTCTCATTAGTTTTGCATCATCTGCAAAACATTGTAATAAAAGACTCGACTCCTGCAGTCAAATCATTTACATAAATGAGGAATAGTATGGGTCCAGCACCGGTCCTTGAGGCACCCCGCTTGTTACTCTATGGCTCAAGGGCTAAGGTCCCATCACCGGTCTTTGAGGCACCCGCTTGTTACTCTATGGCTCAAGGGCTAAGGTCCCAGCACCGGTCCTGAGGCACCCCGCTTGTGACTCTATGGCTGAAGGGCTAAGGTCCCAGCACCGGTCCTTGAGGCACCCCGTTGTTACTCTCTGGCTCAAGGGCTAAGGGCCCAGCACCGGTCCTTGAGGCACCCCGCTTGTTACTCTATGGCTCAAGGGCTAAGTCCCAGCACCGGTCCTGAGGCACCCCGCTTGTTACTCTATGGCTCAAGGGCTAAGAATGACTAAATAAANTTTTCACTCACATGTTCCTACAGTGTGGTGGTGGTGAGTGTTTCACTCACATGTTCCTACAGTGTGGTGGTGGTGTTACACACTCACATGTTCCTACAGTGTGGTGGTGGTGTTTCACTCACATGTTCCTACAGTGTGGTGGTGGGAGTTACACTCACATGTTCCTACAGTGTGGTGGTGAGTGTTACACTCACATGTTCCTACAGTGTGGTGGTGGGTGTTTACACTCACATGTTCCTACAGTGTGGTGTGGTGAGTGTTACACTCACATGTTCCTACAGTGGGTGGTGAGTGTTACACTCACATGTTCCTACAGTGTGGTGGTGGAGTGTTACACTCACATGTTCCTACAGTGTGGTGGTGGTGAGTGTTTCACACACATGTTCCTACAGTGTGGTGGTGGGTGTTACACTCACATGTTCCTACAGTGTGGTGGTGAGTGTTTCACTCACATGTTCCTACAGTGTGGTGGTGAGTGTTACACTCACATGTTCCTACAGTGTGGTGGTGGGGGTGTTACACTCACATGTTCCTACAGTGTGTGGTGGTGAGTGTTACACTCACATGTTCCTACAGTGTGGTGGTGGGTGTTACACTCACATGTTCCTACAGTGTGGTGGTGGGTGAGTGTTTCACTCACATGTTCCTACAGTGTGGTGGTGGGTGAGTGTTACACTCACATGTTCCTACAGTGTGGTGTGGGTGAGTGTTACACTCACATGTTCCTACAGTGTGGTGGTGGGTGAGTGTTACACTCACATGTTCCTACAGTGTGGTGGTGAGTGTTACACTCACATGTTCCTACAGTGTGGTGGTGAGTGTTTCACTCACATGTTCCTACAGTGGTGGTGGGTGAGTGTTACACTCACATGTTCCTACAGTGTGGTGGTGAGTGTTACACTCACATGTTCCTACAGTGTGGTGGTGAGTGTTACACTCACATGTTCCTACAGTGTGGTGGTGGGTGAGTGTTACACTCACATGTTCCTACAGTGTGTGGTGGGTGAGTGTTACACTCACATGTTCCTACAGTGTGGTGGTGAGTGTTACACTCACATGTTCCTACAGTGTGGTGGTGAGTGTTACACTCACATGTTCCTACAGTGTGGTGGGGGTGAGTGTTACACTCACATGTTCCTACAGTGTGGTGGTGAGTGTTACACTCACATGTTCCTACAGTGTGGTGGTGAGTGTTACACTCACATGTTCCTACAGTGTGGTGGTGGTGAGTGTTTCACTCACATGTTCCTACAGTGTGGTGGTGGGTGAGTGTTACACTCACATGTTCCTACAGTGTGGTGGTGAGTGTTACACTCACATGTTCCTACAGTGTGGTGGGTGAGTGTTTCACTCACATGTTCCTACAGTGTGGTGGTGGGTGAGTGTTACACTCACATGTTCCTACAGTGTGGTGGTGAGTGTTACACTCACATGTTCCTACAGTGTGGTGGTGAGTGTTACACTCACATGTTCCTACAGTGTGGTGGTGGTGAGTGTTACACTCACATGTTCCTACAGTGTGGTGGGTGAGTGTTACACTCACATGTTCCTACAGTGTGGTGGTGAGTGTTACACTCACATGTTCCTACAGTGTGGTGGTGGGTGTTACACTCACATGTTCCTACAGTGTGGGTGGTGGGTGTTACACTCACATGTTCCTACAGTGTGGTGGTGGGTGAGTGTTACACTCACATGTTCCTACAGTGTGGTGGGTGAGTGTTACACTCACATGTTCCTACAGTGTGGTGGTGAGTGTTTCACTCACATGTTCCTACAGTGTGGTGGTGGGTGAGTGTTACACTCACATGTTCCTACAGTGTGGTGGTGGTGAGTGTTACACTCACATGTTCCTACAGTGTGTGGTGGTGAGTGTTACACTCACATGTTCCTACAGTGTGGTGGGGGTGAGTGTTCACTCACATGTTCCTACAGTGTGGTGGTGGTGAGTGTTACACTCACATGTTCCTACAGTGTGGTGGTGGGTGTTACACTCACATGTTCCTACAGTGTGGTGGGTGAGTGTTACACTCACATGTTCCTACAGTGTGGTGGTGGGTGAGTGTTACACTCACATGTTCCTACAGTGTGGTGGTGGGTGAGTGTTACACTCACATGTTCCTACAGTGTGGTGGGGGTGAGTGTTACACTCACATGTTCCTACAGTGTGGTGGTGGGTGTTACACTCACATGTTCCTACAGTGTGGTGGTGAGTGTTACACTCACATGTTCCTACAGTGTGGTGGTGGGTGAGTGTTACACTCACATGTTCCTACAGTGTGGTGGTGAGTGTTACACTCACATGTTCCTACAGTGTGGTGGTGAGTGTTACACTCACATGTTCCTACAGTGTGGTGGGGGTGAGTGTTACACTCACATGTTCCTACAGTGTGGTGGTGAGTGTTACACTCACATGTTCCTACAGTGTGGTGGTGAGTGTTACACTCACATGTTCCTACAGTGTGGTGGTGAGTGTTTCACTCACATGTTCCTACAGTGTGGTGGGGTGAGTGTTACACTCACATGTTCCTACAGTGTGGTGGTGAGTGTTACACTCACATGTTCCTACAGTGTGGTGGTGAGTGTTACACTCACATGTTCCTACAGTGTGGTGGGGTGAGTGTTTCACTCACATGTTCCTACAGTGTGGTGGTGGGTGAGTGTTACACTCACATGTTCCTACAGTGTGGTGGTGGGTGTTACACTCACATGTTCCTACAGTGTGGTGGTGAGTGTTTCACTCACATGTTCCTACAGTGTGGTGGTGAGTGTTACACTCACATGTTCCTACAGTGTGGTGGTGAGTGTTTCACTCACATGTTCCTACAGTGTGGTGGTGGTGTTACACTCACATGTTCCTACAGTGTGGTGGTGGGGTGTTACACTCACATGTTCCTACAGTGTGGTGGTGAGTGTTACACTCACATGTTCCTACAGTGTGGTGGTGAGTGTTTCACTCACATGTTCCTACAGTGTGGTGGTGGTGAGTGTTTCACTCACATGTTCCTACAGTGTGGTGGTGGGTGTTACACTCACATGTTCCTACAGTGTGGTGGTGAGTGTTCACTCACATGTTCCTACAGTGTGGTGGTGAGTGTTACACTCACATGTTCCTACAGTGTGGTGGTGGAGTGTGTTACACTCACATGTTCCTACAGTGTGGTGGTGGGTGTTACACTCACATGTTCCTACAGTGTGGTGGTGGTGGGTGTTACACTCACATGTTCCTACAGTGGGGTGGTGAGTGTTACACTCACATGTTCCTACAGTGTGGTGGTGAGTGTTTCACACACATGTTCCTACAGTGTGGTGGTGGTGAGTGTTTCACACACATGTTCCTACAGTGTGGTGGTGGGTGTTACACTCACATGTTCCTACAGTGTGGTGGTGAGTGTTTCACTCACATGTTCCTACAGTGTGGTGGTGGGTGTTACACTCACATGTTCCTACAGTGTGGTGGTGGAGTGTTACACTCACATGTTCCTACAGTGTGGTGGTGGGTGAGTGTTTCACTCACATGTTCCTACAGTGTGGTGGTGGGTGTTACACTCACATGTTCCTACAGTGTGGTGGTGGGTGAGTGTTTCACTCACATGTTCCTACAGTGTGGTGGTGGGTGAGTGTTCACTCACATGTTCCTACAGTGTGGTGGGTGAGTGTTTCACTCACATGTTCCTACAGTGTGGTGGTGGGTGAGTGTTACACTCACATGTTCCTACAGTGTGGTGGTGAGTGTTACACTCACATGTTCCTACAGTGTGGTGGTGAGTGTTTCACTCACATGTTCCTACAGTGTGGTGGTGGGTGAGTGTTTCACTCACATGTTCCTACAGTGTGGTGGTGAGTGTTACACTCACATGTTCCTACAGTGTGGTGGTGAGTGTTACACTCACATGTTCCTACAGTGTGGTGGTGGGTGAGTGTTTCACTCACATGTTCCTACAGTGTGGTGGTGAGTGTTACACTCACATGTTCCTACAGTGTGGTGGTGAGTGTTACACTCACATGTTCCTACAGTGTGGTGGTGAGTGTTTCACTCACATGTTCCTACAGTGTGGTGGTGGGTGAGTGTTACACTCACATGTTCCTACAGTGTGGTGGTGAGTGTTACACTCACATGTTCCTACAGTGTGGTGGTGAGTGTTTCACTCACATGTTCCTACAGTGTGGTGGTGGGTGAGTGTTACACTCACATGTTCCTACAGTGTGGTGGTGAGTGTTACACTCACATGTTCCTACAGTGTGGTGGTGAGTGTTACACTCACATGTTCCTACAGTGTGGTGGTGGGTGAGTGTTACACTCACATGTTCCTACAGTGTGGTGGTGGGTGAGTGTTACACTCACATGTTCCTACAGTGTGGTGGTGAGTGTTACACTCACATGTTCCTACAGTGTGGTGGTGAGTGTTACACTCACATGTTCCTACAGTGTGGTGGTGGGTGTTACACTCACATGTTCCTACAGTGTGGTGGTGGGTGTTACACTCACATGTTCCTACAGTGTGGTGGTGAGTGTTACACTCACATGTTCCTACAGTGTGGTGGTGGGTGAGTGTTACACTCACATGTTCCTACAGTGTGGTGGTGGGTGTTACACTCACATGTTCCTACAGTGTGGTGGTGGGTGTGTTACACTCACATGTTCCTACAGTGTGGTGGTGAGTGTTACACTCACATGTTCCTACAGTGTGGTGGTGAGTGTTTCACTCACATGTTCCTACAGTGTGGTGGTGGTGAGTGTTTCACTCACATGTTCCTACAGTGTGGTGGTGGGTGTTACACTCACATGTTCCTACAGTGTGGTGGTGAGTGTTTCACTCACATGTTCCTACAGTGTGGTGGTGAGTGTTACACTCACATGTTCCTACAGTGTGGTGGTGGTGAGTGTTACACTCACATGTTCCTACAGTGTGGTGGTGGGTGAGTGTTTCACTCACATGTTCCTACAGTGTGGTGGTGGGTGTTACACTCACATGTTCCTACAGTGTGGTGGTGGGTGTTACACTCACATGTTCCTACAGTGTGGTGGTGAGTGTTACACTCACATGTTCCTACAGTGTGGTGGTGGGTGAGTGTTACACTCACATGTTCCTACAGTGTGGTGGTGGGTGAGTGTTACACTCACATGTTCCTACAGTGTGGTGGTGGGTGAGTGTTACACTCACATGTTCCTACAGTGTGGTGGTGAGTGTTACACTCACATGTTCCTACAGTGTGGTGGGTGAGTGTTACACTCACATGTTCCTACAGTGTGGTGGTGGGTGAGTGTTACACTCACATGTTCCTACAGTGTGGTGGTGAGTGTTACACTCACATGTTCCTACAGTGTGGTGGTGAGTGTTACACTCACATGTTCCTACAGTGTGGTGGTGGGTGAGTGTTACACTCACATGTTCCTACAGTGTGGTGGTGGGTGAGTGTTACACTCACATGTTCCTACAGTGTGGTGGTGAGTGTTACACTCACATGTTCCTACAGTGTGGTGGTGGGTGAGTGTTACACTCACATGTTCCTACAGTGTGGTGGTGGGTGAGTGTTTCACTCACATGTTCCTACAGTGTGGTGGGTGAGTGTTACACTCACATGTTCCTACAGTGTGGTGGTGGGTGTTACACTCACATGTTCCTACAGTGTGGTGGGTGAGTGTTACACTCACATGTTCCTACAGTGTGGTGGGTGAGTGTTACACTCACATGTTCCTACAGTGTGGTGGTGAGTGTTTCACTCACATGTTCCTACAGTGTGGTGGGTGAGTGTTACACTCACATGTTCCTACAGTGTGGTGGTGGTGAGTGTTTCACTCACATGTTCCTACAGTGTGTGGTGGGTGAGTGTTTCACTCACATGTTCCTACAGTGTGGTGGGTGAGTGTTACACTCACATGTTTCTACAGTGTGGTGGTGAGTGTTACACTCACATGTTCCTACAGTGTGGTGGTGAGTGTTACACTCACATGTTCCTACAGTGTGGTGGTGGGTGTAACACTCACATGTTCCTACAGTGTGGTGGTGGGTGAGTGTTACACTCACATGTTCCTACAGTGTGGTGGGTGAGTGTTACACTCACATGTTCCTACAGTGTGGTGGTGAGTGTTTCACTCACATGTTCCTACAGTGTGGTGGTGGGTGAGTGTTACACTCACATGTTCCTACAGTGTGGTGGTGGTGAGTGTTTCACTCACATGTTCCTACAGTGTGTGGTGGGTGAGTGTTACACTCACATGTTCCTACAGTGTGGTGGTGGGTGAGTGTTTCACTCACATGTTCCTACAGTGTGGTGTGGGTGAGTGTTACACTCACATGTTCCTACAGTGTGGTGGTGGTGTTACACTCACATGTTCCTACAGTGTGGTGGGTGAGTGTTACACTCACATGTTCCTACAGTGTGGTGGTGAGTGAGTGTTACACTCACATGTTCCTACAGTGTGGTGGTGGGTGAGTGTTACACTCACATGTTCCTACAGTGTGGTGGTGGGTGAGTGTTACACTCACATGTTCCTACAGTGTGGTGGTGGGTGTTACACTCACATGTTCCTACAGTGTGGTGGTGAGTGTTACACTCACATGTTCCTACAGTGTGGTGGTGGGTGAGTGTTACACTCACATGTTCCTACAGTGTGGTGGTGAGTGTTACACTCACATGTTCCTACAGTGTGGTGGTGAGTGTTACACTCACATGTTCCTACAGTGTGGTGGTGGGTGAGTGTTACACTCACATGTTCCTACAGTGTGGTGGTGGGTGAGTGTTTCACTCACATGTTCCTACAGTGTGGTGGTGGGTGAGTGTTACACTCACATGTTCCTACAGTGTGGTGGTGGGTGTTACACTCACATGTTCCTACAGTGTGGTGGTGAGTGTTTCACTCACATGTTCCTACAGTGTGGTGGTGAGTGTTTCACTCACATGTTCCTACAGTGTGGTGGGTGAGTGTTTAACTCACATGTTCCTACAGTGTGGTGGTTAGTGTTACACTCACATGTTCCTACAGTGTGGTGGTGGGTTAGTTAAACACTGAACAGTTAAACACTGTTCCTACAGTGTTTAACGAAGACAAGTTCCAGCTCATGCGCTATGGAAAAAATGAAAATATAAAAACGGAAACCACGTACAAAACTCAGGCAAATCATAACATAGAACGAAAAGGCAATGTAAAGGATCTGGGTGTACTCATGTCGGAAGACCTTACCTTTAAAGAACACAATAAAGTAGCCGTCACAACTGCAAGAAAAATGACAGGTTGGATAACAAGAACTTTTCACACTAGAGATGCTATACCGATGATGACACTTTTCAAAACGCTTGTGCTCTCTAGAGTGGAGTACTGCTGCACAATGACAGCCCCTTTCACTGCTGGTGAAATTGCTGACCTGGAGAGCGTGCAGAGATCCTTTACTGCTAGAATCCACTCGGTAAAACATCTAAACTATTGGGACCGACTAAAGAGCCTAAATCTGTATTCCCTTGAGCGCAGGCGGGAGAGATACATAATAATTTACACGTGGAAAATATTAGAGGGGCTGGTCCCAAACCTGCACACAGAAATAACATCACATGAGACCAGAAGACATGGCAGGATGTGCAGAATACCCCCGTTGAAAAGCAGAGGTGCAACTGGTACTCTGAGAGAGAACTCTATCAACATCAGAGGCCCGAGACTGTTCAACACGCTTCCACTACACATAAGGGACATAACTGGCAAACCCCTCACAGTGTTCAAGAGAGAACTGGATAAGCACCTCCAAAGGATACCTGATCAACCAGGCTGTGACTCATACGTCAGGCTGCGAGCAGCCGCGTCCAACAGCCTGGTTGATCAGTCCAGCAACCAGGAGGCCTGGTCGATGACCGGGCCGCGGGGACGATAAGCCCGGAAGCACCTCAAGGTATCCTCAAGGTGGGTGAGTGTTTCACTCACATGTTCCTACAGTGTGGTGGGTGAGTGTTTCACTCACATGTTCCTACAGTGTGGTGGTGGGTGAGTGTTACACTCACATGTTCCTACAGTGTGGTGGTGAGTGTTACACTCACATGTTCCTACAGTGTGGTGGTGGGTGTAACACTCACATGTTCCTACAGTGTGGTGGTGGGTGAGTGTTACACTCACATATTCCTACAGTGTGGTGGGTGAGTGTTACACTCACATGTTCCTACAGTGTGGTGGTGAGTGTTTCACTCACATGTTTCTACAGTGTGGTGGGTGAGTGTTACACTCACATGTTCCTACAGTGTGGTGGTGGTGAGTGTTTCACTCACATGTTCCTACAGTGTAGTGGTGGGTGAGTGTTACACTCACATGTTCCTACAGTGTGGTGGGTGAGTGTTACACTCACATGTTCCTACAGTGTGGTGGGTGAGTGTTACACTCACATGTTCCTACAGTGTGGTGGTGGGTGAGTGTTACACTCACATGTTCCTACAGTGTGGTGGTGGTGAGTGTTTCACTCACATGTTCCTACAGTGTAGTGGTGGGTGAGTGTTTCACTTACATGTTCATACCGTGTGGTGGGTGAGTGTTATACTCACATGTTTCTTCAGTGTGGTGGTGAGTGTTACACTCACATGTTCCTACAGTGTGGTGGT
>WNGS01010352.1:39421-54217 GCA_020271785.1 Procambarus virginalis
TCAGCCGCATTAGAGCTGATGCGGTGGAGGCAACGGCACTTGTCTGATTAGAGCGCTAAAACAGCTCGAATGCGGCTGAAACGTCGAAATATGCAATAAAAACAGGGTTTCTCTTCTAATCAATATTTACTCGCTAATTTAACGAGGTACGAATGGTTGTTCTTTGAAATAATGTATTTACTGTGAATTTGCAATCAATTACGCGTATACAGCAGATATGTCGCATATGTAATGAATAATACAATAAACCTGACAATCCGTATCCAAGAGAGAAACCCTAATTTTATTGCAAATTTCGACGTTTCAGCCGCATTAGAGCTGTTTTTGCAGTACATCTTCTTTCTGTAACCTACACAGAAACTGGAACATTTTAGTAATTCTAATGAAAAACATTGATTTGGTGATTTGAACGAATAATGGACATATAGTCGTATTTCCCACGTTTTAATCATGTTGGTGACCCATCACCGCTCTCAGTAATTGGCATATTTTCGGTTTAAAAAGTCGTAATTTCAAACTGCGAATATGTGCAGAGAGCCCGAATTTTGCTCCCAAAATATGGCTCAAGCTTCGAATTGGATGTTTGGGATATTTTGAAACTGCAGGGTGGGTTGGGCAAATGTGACCCATCGCCGCTCTCAGTAATTGGCATATATTCGGCATAAAAATTCGCAATTTCAAACTGCGAAAACGTGCAGAGAGCCAGATTCGGCTCTAAAATATGGCTCAAGGTCGAATTTGGGATGTTTTGGATATTTTTAAAATTGCGGAGTGTTGGGGCAAATGTAACCATCGCTGCTCTCAGTAATTGGCATATTTTCGGTATAAAAAGTCGTAATTTTAAACTGCGAATACGTGCAGAGAGCCATTATTTGGCTCCAAATATGGCTCAAGCGTTGAATTTGGGATGTTCGGGATATTTGAAAACTGCAGGGTGGGTTCTAGCAAAATGTGACCACATTGAGGAAAGGCAGAAAGAGATCCAACGTAGAAAGAGAACGCAGACGACACTAAAACGCAGGAAAAGAATAACGGAACTGCTTATGCAGACACGAATTTCCCGTCAAAGAAGGAATAATTTAAATAGGGAGATTGAAGAAATCGAGCGGAAATTGAACACTCATATGAAACTGAAGAAAGGCGTTAGAACAGAAAGCAATTCAGGAAATAAGAAAATCCAAAATACTTCTTCACATATGCGAAATCAAAAGCAAAAAACTACTGCCAGTATTGGACCTATTCGTACAAGTGAAGGTTCATACACGGAGGATGACAAAGAATTAGTGAAATCCTAAAAAAGCAGTATGAGGACAAATTTTAGCACTCCAATAACACATGAAAGTAGAAGATCCAGACATTTCTTTATGCGAGATATCCAAACCCCTGTAAATATAACTGATATCAACACGAGCGCACTAAATTTTGAAAGAGAAATTGAAAACATGCCCTGCACTCGGCCCCAGGTCCAGACTCATGGAATTCAATATTTATAAAGAAATGCAAAGTGCCGGTAGCACAGGCACTCAGTATAGTGTGGAGGAAGAGCTTGGACACGGGGGAGATACCAGATGCACTTATGTAGCAGACATAGCCCCTATACACTAATACACAGGGAGGGAGCAAAGCATTGGCAAAGAATTATAGACCAGTTGCACTAACATCGCACATAATAAAGTATTTGAGAGAGTGATTAGGAGTCAGGTCACCAATTTCATGGAGACCAATGACCTTCACAACCCAGGCCAACAGGGATTTCGAGCGGGAAGATCGTGCCTCTCACAGCTACTTGAGCACTACGATAAAGTACACTGAGGCATTAGAAGAAAACAGAATGCTGATGTGATATACACGGACTTCGCAAGGCTTTCGATAAATGTGACCATGGCGTGATAGCAGACAAAATGAAGTCAATGGGAATAACCGGTAAAGTAGGACGCTGGATACTCAGTTTTCTGTCAAACAGGACTCAGCGAGAAACGGTCAACCATATAAATCTAGTCCAAGTGCAGTTAAAAGCTCTGTACCTCAGGGTACAGTCCTTGCGCCCCTGCTTTCCTTATTCTCATATCAGATATAGACAAAATACAAGTCACAGCTTCGTATCATCCTTTGCAGATGACACAAAAATCAGTATGAAAATTACCTCGGCTGAAGACATTGAAAAACATCAAGCTGATATTAATAAAGTTTTCGACTGGGCATCAGAAAATAATATATGTTTAACAGTGATAAATTCCAGGTACTCAGGTACGGTAAAAATGAGGACCTTAAAAATAATACAGGGTACAAAACACAATCAAATGTGCCCATAGTAGGAAAACAGCATGTAAAGGATTTGGGAATAATGATGTCTGACGACCTAACGTTTAGGGAGCATAACCAAGCAAATATTGCGACAGCCAGAAAATGATAGGATGGATTACGAGAACTTTCAAATCCAGGGATCTCATCACAATGGTTGTACTCTTCAAGTCACTTGTGCTGTCCCGTCTTGAGTACTGTTCAGTACTCACTTCCCCATTCAGAGCAGGAGAGATTGCTGAAATAGAGGGAATACAGAGAACATATACAGCACGTATAGACGCGATAAAGCACCTAAATTATTGGGATCGTCTCAAAGCTCTCCAAATGTACTCACTAGAAAGAAGACGAGAGAGATATCAAATAATATACACTTGGAAGATACTGGAGGGCCAGGTCCCAAATCTACACAGTAAAATAACAACGTACTGGAGTGAACGATATGGAAGAAAATGCAGAATAGAACCAGTGAAGAGCAGGGGTTCATAGGCACAATCAGAGAACACTGTATAAACATCAGAGGTCCGCGGTTGTTCAACGTCCTCCCAGCGAGCATAAGAAATATTGCCGGAACAACCGTGGACATCTTCAAGAGGAAACTAGATTTATTCCTTCAAGGATTTCCGGACCAGCCGGGCTGTGGTGGGTATGTGGGCCTGCGGGCCGCTCCAAGCAACAGCCTAGTGGACCAAACTCTCACAAGTCAAGCCTGGCCTCGGGCCGGGCTTGGGGAGTAGAAGAACTCCCAGAACCCCATCAACCAGGTATCAACCAGGAAATGTGAATTTGCAATTAATTACGCGTATACATCAGAGTATGTATATGTAATGAATTATTAACAATAAACTGACAATCCGTATCCAAGGAGAGAAACCCCGGTTTTATTGCATATTTCGACGTTTCAGCTGCATTAGAGCTGTTGTTGCAGTACATCTTCTTTCTGTAACATACACGGAAATCTGGAACATTTTAGTTAATTCTAATGAAAACACATTGATATGTGTGATTTGAACGAATAATGGACTATCTCGTCGTTTTTCCCACTTTTTAAGGATTGCCAGTTTATTGTTATTAATTCATTACATATGCAACAAATCTGATTTATATGCGTAATTAATTGCAAATTCACATTAAATACATTATTTCCAATCAACCAATCGTACCTCGTTACAATAGCGACTAAGATATTGATTAAGAGTGAAACCCTGTTTTTATTGCATATTTCGACGTTTCAGCCGCATTAGAGCTGATGCGGTGGAGGCAACGGCAACTTGTCTGATTAGAGCTAAAACAGCTCTAATGCGGCTGAAACGTCGAAATATGCAATAAAAACAGGGTTTCTCTTCTAATCATATCTTACTCGCTAATTTAACGAGGTACGAATGGTTAATTGAAATAATGTATTTAATCTGAATTTGCAATCAATTACGCGTATACATCAGATATGTCGCATATGTAATGAATTAATAACAATAAACTGACAATCCGTATCCAAGGAGAGAAACCCTAATTTTATTGCAAATTTCGACGTTTCAGCCGCATTAGAGCTGTTTTTGCAGTACATCTTCTTTCTGTAACATACACAGAAAATCTGGAACATTTTAGTTAATTCTAAAGAAAACACATTGATTTATGTGATTTGAACGAATAATGGACTATATAGTCGTATTTCCCACGTTTTTAATCATGTTTGTGACCCATCACCGCTCTCAGTAATTGGCATATTTTCGGTTTAAAAGTCGTAATTTCAAACTGCGAATATGTGCAGAGAGCCCGAATTTTGCTCCCAAATATGGCTCAAGCTTCGAATTTGGAATGTTTGGGATATTTTGAAAACTGCAGGGTGGGTTTGGGCAAAATGTGACCCATCGCCGCTCTCAGTAATTGGCATATTTCGGCATAAAAATCGCAATTTCAAACTGCGAATACGTACAGAGAGCCAGAATTTGGCTCCAAAATATGGCTCAAGCGTCGAATTTGGGATGTTTGAGATATTTTGAAAACTGCAGGGAGGTTTGGGCAAAATGCGATCTATCACTGCTTTCAGTAATTGGCATATTTTCGGTATACAAATCGTAATTTCAAACTGCGAATACGTGCAGAGAGCCAGAATTTGGATTCAAAATATCGCTCAAGGGTCGAATTTAAGATGTTTCGGAAATTTTGAAAACTGCAGGGTATTTGGGCAAAATGTGACCCATCGCCGCTCTCAGTAATTGGCATATTTTCGGTATAAAAAAAATCGTAATTTCAAACTGTGAATACGTGCTGAGAGTCAGAATTTGGCTCCAAAATATGGCTCAAGGGTCGAATTTGGGATGTTTCTGATATATTTTAAACTGCAGGAGGGTTTGGGCAAAATGCGACCCATCGCTGCTCTCAGTAATTGGATATTTTCGGCATAAAAGTAGCAATTTCAAACTGCGAATACATGCAGAGAACCAGAATTTGGCTCCAAAATATGGCTCAAGGGTCGAATTTGGGATGATTCGGATATTTTGAAAACTGCAGGGGGGTTTGGGCAAAATGTGACCCATCGCCGCTCTCAGTAATTGGCACATTATCGGTATAAAATTCGTAATTTCAAACTGCGAATACGTGCAGAGAGCCAGAATTTGGCTCCAAAATATGGTTCAAGGGTGGAATTTGGGATGTTTGTGATATATTTTAAAACTGCAGGGGGGGGGGGGGGCAAATGTGTCCCATCGCCGCCTCAGTAATTGGCATATTTTCGGTATAAAATTCGTAATTTCAAACTGCGAATACGTGCAGAGAGCCAGAATTTGGCTTCAAAATATGGCTCAAGCGTCGCATTTGGGATGTTTGGGATATTTTGAAAACTGCAGGGAGGGTTTGGGCTAAATATGATCCATCGCCTCTTTCAGTATTGGAATATTTTCGGTATAAAAAGTCTTATTTCAAACTGCGAATACGTGCCGAGAGCCAGAATTTGGCTCCAAATATGGCTCAAACTTCGAATTTGGATGTTTAGGATATTTTGAAAACTGCAGGGTGGGTTTGGGCAAAATGTGACCCATCGTAGCTCTCAGTAATTGGCATATTTTCGGTATAAAATTTCGTAATTTCAAACTGCGAATACGTGCAGAGAGCCAGAATTTGGCTCCAAATATGGCTCAAGGTAGAATTTGGGATGTTTGGATATTTTGAAAACTGCAGAATGGGTTTGGGCAAAACGTGACCCATTGCCGCTCTCAGTAATTGCCATATTTTCGGTATAAAATTCGTAATTTCAAACTGTGAATACGTGCAGAGAGCCAGAATTTGGCTCCAAAATATGGCTCAAGCGTCGAATTTGCGATGTTTGGGATATTTCGAAACTGCAGGGAGGGTTTGGGCAAAATGCGATCCATCGCTGCTTCAGTAATTGGCATATTTTCGATATAAAAAATCGTAATTTCAAACTGCGAATACGTGCAGAGAGCCAGAACTTGGATCCAAAATATGGCTCAAGGTCGAATTTGAGATGTTTCGGATTTTGAAAACTGCAGGGGGTTTGGCAAAATGTGACCCATCGCCGCTCTCAGTAATTGGCATATTTTCGGTATAAAAAATCGTAATTTCAAACTGCGAATACGTGATGAGAGCCAGAATTTGGCTCCAAAATATGGCTCAAGGGTCGAATTTGGGATGTTTTTGATATATTTTAAAACTGCAGAAGGTTTGGGCAAAATGCGACCCATCGCTGCTCTCAGTAATTGGCATATTTACGGTATAAAATTTCGTAATATCAAACTGCGAATAAGTGCAGAGAACCAGAATTTGGCTCCAAAATATGGTTCAATCGTCGAATTTGGAATGTTTGGGATATTTTGAAAACTGCAGTGGGGGTTTAGGCAAAATATGACCAATCGCCGCTCTCAGTAATTGGCATATTTTCGGTATAAAAAATTGTAATTTCAATCTGCGAATACGTGCAGAGAGCCAGAATTTGGCTCCAAAATATGGCTCAAGAGTCTAATTTGGGATGTATCGGATAATTTGAAAACTTCAGGGGGGTTTGGGCAAAATGTGACCCATCGCCGCTCTCAGTAATTGGCATATTTTCGGTATAAAAATTCGTACTTTAAAACTGCGAATACGTGCAGAGCGAGAGATTTGACTCCAAAACGTGGTTCAAGCGCCGAATTTGGGATATTTGGGATATTTTGAAACTGCAGGGAGGGTTTGGGCTAAATGTTATCCATCGTCGCTTTCAGTAATTGGCATATTTTTGTGTAAAAAGTCTTAGTTAAAACTGCGAATACGTGCAGAGAGTCAGAATTTGGCTCCAAAATATGGCTCAAGGGTCGAATTTGGGATGTTTGTGATATATTTTAAAACTACAGGGGGGTTTGGGCAAAATGTGACCCATCACCGCTCTCAGTAATTGGCATATTTTCGTTATAAAAAGTCGAAAATTCAAACTGCGAATATGTGCAGAGAGCCAGAATTTGGCTCCCAATACGGCTCAAGCTTCGAATTTGGGATGTTTTAGATATTTTGAAAACTGCAATGGGGGTTTGGGGAAAATGTGACCCATCGCCGCTCTCAGTAATTGACATATTTTTGGTATAAAAAGTCGTAATTTCAAATTACGAATACGTGCAGAGAGCCAGAATTGGCTCCAAAATATAGGCTCAAGCGTCCCATTTGGGATATTTGGGATATTTTAAAACTGCNTAGGTATAAAAATTCGTAATTTCAAACTGCGAATACGTGCAGAGAGCGAGAATTTGACTCCAAAACATGGTTCAAGCGTCGAATTTGGGATGATTGGGATATTTTGAAAAACTGCAGGGAGGGTTTGGGCTAAATGTTATCCATCGTCGCTTTCAGTAATTGGCATATTTTGGTATAAAAAGTCTTATTAAAAACTGCGAATAGTGCAGAGAGTCAGATTTGGCTCCAAAATATGGCTCAAGGGTCGAATTTGGGATGTTTGGGATATATTTAAAAATACAGGGGGGTTTGGGCAAAATGTGACCCATCACCGCTCTCAGTAATTGGCATATTTCGTTATAAAAATTCGTAATTTCAAACTGCGAATATGTGCAGAGAGCCAGAATTTGGCTCCCAAATATGGCTCCAAGCTCGAATTTGGGATGTTTAGGATATTTTGAAAACTACAGGGGGGTTTGGGCAAAATGTGACCCATCGCCGCTCTCAGTAATTGGCATATTTCGGTATAAAATTCGTAATTTCAAACTGCGAATACGTGCAGAGAGCCAGAATTTGGCTCCAAAATATGGCTCAAGCGTCGAATTTTGGGATGTTTAGATATTTTGAAAACTGCAGTGGGGTTTGGGCAAAATGTGACCCATCGCCGCTCTCAGTAATTGACATATTTTCGGTATAAAAAGTCGTAATTTCAAACTGCGAATACGTGCAGAGAGCCAGAATTTGGCTCCAAAATATGGCTCAAGCGTCCCATTTGGATGTGGGATATTTTTAAAAACTGCAGTGGCTGTTTGGGCTAAATGTGAATCATCGCCGCTTTCAGTAATTGGCATATTTTCGGTATAAAAATCTTAATTTAAAACTGCGAATACGTACAGAGAGCCAAAATTTGGCTAAAATATGGCTCAATGGTCGAATTTTGGATGTTTGTGATATATTTCAAAACTGCAGGGGGGGGTTTCGGCAAAATGTGACCCATCACCGCTCTCAGTAATTGGCATATTTTCGGTATAAAAAGTCGTAATTTCAAACTGAGAATATGTGCAGAGATTCGCAGTTTGAAATTACGACTTTTTAGGCTGAAACGTCGAAATATGCAATAAAAACAAGGTTCCTCGCCTAATCAATGTCCTACTCGCTACTTTACCGAGATACAATGGTTGATTGAAAATAATGTATTTAATGTGCATTTGCAATTATATACGAGTTCGCACATATATATCCTATATGTAGTGAATTCGATCACTAGAGGCTATGTCCCCTAACTCCCCTTGCCACTTCGGGGGGGTATAGGGTTTTGATATAGCTTCAGGGCACCGATCCCCCCAGCCATAGGGCATGGCGAGATGGCACCCTAAGCATACCTAATACCCTAACAACACACAAACTAAAATACACAAAAATGGCAGATCTCATCACACCCACAAGAGTTAAGATGATACTAATAATACATAATAATAACCTGAAAATAAAACATAATATTAATGGAAAACTCTTTTGTATTGGTTTTTTTCTATATGGGACACAGCACACATAGGTAGAGGTGCACAGTATAACATTAAAAAAGAACAAACGCTGAAGGCCAAAGCAGCAAGCTGCCTAAGCGGCAGGATTGATGACTTGACATCGGCATACATGGAAAAACTAGACACAGTGGAAGCTCCTAACAAGCCCCGGAGCGGGAGGGATATCATGTATGCGCATGGGGTCCCTCCGGCCGCCGCCTTACCCACTCGCGGGCTCCGGCCAGGTCCTCCACCCTCTTGTGAGAAGCCATTGGGAGAAGTGGTACTCCGGATGACAACTCTGCTTAGATAGTTGGCTACCAGCTATCGTGGCTGCGGTTCACCTAAGCGAGACTATATTGACCCTTATGCACCCTGTGCACAGTGATCCTGGGACTATGGTGGTCTGCCCCGTGACGTGGTCTTGGACCATATTCTATATATGAATATGTCCAGGTCAGGGCCTTCACAGAGCAGATCTCGAGGTCGCTCTTGGTGAGACCCATATCCATTAAACCACGTGCACTCTCCTTGCACCATCCTCCTCTCCAATTAAGGGTTATTGAAGAGGCGGATGCTGTATGCTTCCCGGTATACTCCCGGACCTTCTGCAGGATCTCGGGGGTGCCGTACTTGTCGCACTTGCTCTGATGTGGACGGGAGAGTGGGAAGTTATCAGCTGAGACCTGGGTGTCTAATATGAAGGCCTCGTCACCTTTGCAAGCTATGATGTCAGGCTTGCAGAAGGTCCCTCCATCTGGTATACGGACTTCGCGTTCCACCTCGAAGCCTCTTTGCCGCAGGCGGCCGGCTACGAACCGGGTGATACGTCATGACGTTTCACCCGAGCCCCGTGCGTCTTGTGGCATGCCTGGGATATGTGGCCCAGGGTTCCTGGTTTCCGACAGGCATCGCAGAGACCAGAAGCCTCGGGTCTACCCCTGGCTGCTCTAGACGGCGTGGCCACAGCGTTTGCCCGGATCTGGATGGCGTGAGCAAAATCTCCTCCGCTTAGCAGACGGGTACCGGATGCGACCCACTTGTGGCAGGAAGGTACCTCACAAGAGGACGCGAGGCCGGCCCCATCAACCATGCTGTACAGTTTTGCTTTCCACCTCCTCGAGCACTCGGTCGTTCTGTTGGACGGGGTTCCGGCAGCCGTGGTCGGGTCTACCCATCGCCGCATTCGCGCTTGGAACGCGGGTAGGAGAGCCGCTGCCACTACCACTGGATCCTCCGACTCTACTAGCGCCCCGAGCCGCTTGTTCTTTTGCAGCCGGATCGATGTGGCAAAGTCGGGTATTCCTAGTCCACCGTCTTTCACGTCCGCGTGGATAAAGGCATTGGGAGTATCGTGAGGCAGCCGCAGCCAGCCACGAGTGGCGTGCCGCAGCCGCCGGTCAAGCCTCGCCAACTCCGTTTTAGCCACACGTCCGAGGACAAGGCGGTGGTTCATCTTGGGGATTAGGTGGTGCTTAAGTAGGTATAACCTCTGTTGGGGTTTGAGTGGCGCCTTCGTGATGTTGGTCAGGCCGTCCTCAAACAGGGAACCGTAGGATAAGCGTCTGCCCCCGGCCCCGATAAGAATCCCTAAGTACTTATACTCGTCCGCCACGCTCATAGTACCGATTGCATCGTCCCCGACGTAGTATGCCTTCCTAGTGGGGACATGCCACGTCTTGCGGTGTGCATCGATCGCTATGCTTAGCGTACGGCATTTTGCAGCGTTTACTTTAAGACCAGAGCCACGCAGTGTGTGGCAAATACTCGTTATGAGTGTCTGTAGTCCGGCAGCCGTTTCCGCTGCCACAACCAGATCGTCCGCGAACGCCAGTGCTGATATCTTTTCTCCCCCCAGTCCGACCCCTAGCCCAGATCCTTAGCCCTGGTAATTGCCTCATCAATTATCAGGTTGAAGAGAAATGGAGATAGGGGGTCACCCTGTTTCACCCCCCTAGTGATCAGGATGTCCTTCGACTTCTCCCTTGGCTGGTTATCACGGTTGAGGACCGATCATAGCCCGACATATATATGTCCTTAAAGGCTTTGGGATGCCTTTGCGCTTCATGGCCCGATGGATGGCCGGATGGGAGACGCTATCGAAAGCCTTCTCCATATCCAGAAACGCTAGGTGCGTGTTGTGCTTGAGCGCACGAGCCTCAGCTAGGAGGGCGTCCAGGATCACCAGGTTTTCAGGGCATCCGTCCACGGGAACGAAAGCCTTCTGCCGCCTGTCGATCCTGACCGCCCCGGAGAGCCTGCTGCTCAGGATCTTGTGGAACAGCCTCACTATCGTAGATGACATGGTTATGGGGCGATAGGGGGGAGGTGAGTCCGGGTTGGGTTTCTTAGGTAATAGCACTGTCTTGTTCTTGCGAAATGGTTGCGGCAGGGATTCGTTTACCAACCACAGATTAAACAGTTTTGCAAACACCCTGATTGGTATAGCCTTAAGTAGACGTATAGTGATTCCGTCTGGGCCGGGAGCAGCATTGCTGCTTGCCTTGAGAGCAACAAGGATTTCCTCGGATGTTATGGGGTCCCCTAGTTGCTGATTAACTGGATCACGGTCACGAATTGGGCGGCGGTCCGGCGATGTGGGTCTAGAGAATAGCGCCTCCCAGAATGGAAAGAGACGAGCTGGCTCCACCTCAGTGGGGGTTACTTTCCAGTCTCCGGAAAGGACGCGCGCAGCGGCTTTCGAGCGATCTTTCTCGTACAGGCTCTGGCACAGAACATACTGTGCCCTTCGCTCCCTCTTTCGTCCGGTTGGAGGTTGGGTTGGGTCGGTACGGTTTGTCGGTGGAGGTCTCTGTCGACGCGCAGGGCGAGGGCGCGGTGCGTGGTCACCAGATCTTTTGGCAGAAGTAACCACTCGAGCATGGCGCTCAAGGATCCTATCCACGTTATGGCCGTTACCACTGACCAGGTCTGTGATTGCTTCATCAAGGAGTTCTTCCCCCATCCGGTTTCCTGGCCCCTGGGTGCAATAGCTGCGAGGAATTCTACCATGGTTTCCTTCCAAGAAGCTTCCTGGGGGGGTCCCGTCGGGGGGGGGGGCATGTCGGGATCGGCGCCATCGGGGCGCCCACCGCCGCCCTGATATTGCCTCTCCTTCCATGATTCCTTAATGGGCTAGGCGGTTCGTCCTCCCTGTCCGAGTTGGACAGTGAAGACTCCGAGCCCTCGGCCTCCGCTCGATTTCTGTATTCCACCACCAACTCTCTATACTCGTTCCTTTTCCTTTGGCTCTTAATGGACTCCAGAGTTCGCGAAGGAAAGCGCTGTTGCAGCCGCTGGTTCATACCTTCCCGGCCTGCTTGGGGTCTTCCTTCCAGCCTGACCTCCTCCATAGCCAGGAGGCGTTTCTCCTCATCGGTCCACCTTGCTTTGGGCCTACCCGCTCTACTCGCGGCCTCTTCAAGTTCCTGATGGTATTGAACCTTGTGCATGCGACTTACGTGGACGCGCATTGCTCTATAGTCTCGGAAGGATCTGCCACAGTTTGGACAGTCTGGCGACCGGTCATTCATAGCCGGGTCGTCATGTAGGTCACCCATCGTGCTGACAGGGGTCAGTACGTCTCCGCAATGGTTTTCACAAAAGTTTATGGGTGACAAGGCGCGAAAACCCTTGACAGGGGCAGACGGCCTTCAGGATAGCTCAAACCAAGTGTCACTGACAAATGGCCCCTACTGCAGGTAGACGGAAGGTCCCCTTAGAGCAGCAGTAGGGGGGGACGCCCTAGCTGTTGGCGGAATCAGGAGTGCCACGTGAAGGCCAGCTAGGGACTTCACACAGCTACCGCGAGCGATAGCTGTGCACTACGTACTCTCTTAAGTATATACAGTCGGAAGCGAGGAGCGTCAGAATGCAGATACCGTGGGAGAGAGTCTAGTTACTCGAGTTACTCTCGAGAGTGGGGCTTACTCCGCCGTTGACCCGTTGAAAACCTAGTAATGGTCTGGCATGTTCTGGCAAAAAAAGCTCCAACGGGTAAAGGGCTGGTGTAGCCCCGCTCTCGCATGAAGTAAACGAATTCACTACATATATTCAATCAAACAATCGTACCTCGTAAAATAGCGAGTAATATATTGACCATTAGAGAAACCCTGTTTTATTGCATATTTCGAGGTTTCAGCCGCATTAGAGCTGATGCGGAGGAGGCAACGGCAACTTGTCTGATTAGAGCTAAAAACGCTCTAATCCGACTGAAACGTCGAAAATATGCAATAAAACAGGGTTCTCTCCTAATCAATATCTTACTCGCTAATTTAACGAGATACTAATGGTGATTGAAAATAATGCATTTAATGTTAATTTGCAATTAATTACGGGTATACATCAGATTTGTCGCATATATAGTGAATTAATAACAAAAAATGACAGTCCGTATCCAAGGAGAGAAACCCTGATTTTATTGCATATTTAGACGTTTCAGGCGCATTAGAGCTGTTTTTGCAGTACATCTTCTTTCTGTAAATACACGGAAAATCTGGAACATTTTAGTTAATTCTAATGAAAACACATTGATTTGTGTGATTTGAACGAATAATGGACTTCTCGTCGTTTTTCCCACGTTTTTAAGGATTGCCAGTTTATTGTATTAATTCATTACATATGCAACAAATCTGATGTATACGCATAATTAATTGCAAATTCACAATAAATACATTATTTTCAATCAATCATTTGTATCTCGGTAAAGTAGCGAGTAGGACATTGATTAGGAGAGAAACCTTGTTTTTATGCATATTTCGACGTTTCAGCCGCATTAGAGCTGTTTTAGCTCTAATCGAACAAGTTACCGTTTCCCCAAATTCTGGCTCTCTGCACTATTCGCAGTTTTATATTACGACTTTTATACCGAAAATATGGCAATTACTTAGAGCGGCGATGGGTCACATTTTGCCAAACCCCAACTGCGGTTTACAAAATATCCAAACATCCCAAATTCGACCCTTAAGCCATATTTTGGAGCCAAACTCTGGCTCTCTGAACGTATTCGCAGTTTGAAATTACGACTTTTTATACCGAAAATATGCCAATACTGAAAGCAGCGATGGATCGCATTTTGCCCAAACCCTCCCTGCAGTTTTCAAAATATCCCAAACATCCCAAATTCGACGCTTGAGCCATATTTTGGAGCAAATTCTGGCTCTCTGCACTTATTCGCAGTTTGAAATTACGACATTTTATACCGTAAATATGCCAATTACTGAGATCGGCGATGGGTCACATTTTGCCCAATCCCCCCTGCAGTTTTAAAATATATCACAAACATCTCAAATTCGGCCTTTGAACCATTTTCGGAGCCAAATTCTGGCTCTCTGCTCGTATTCGCAGTTTGAATTTTCAAATTTTATACCGAAAATGTGCCAATTAATTAGAGCGCCGATGGGTCATATTTTGCCAAAACCCCCTGTAGTTTTCAAAATATCCCAAACATTCCAAATTCGACGCTGAGCCATATTTTGGAGCCAAATTCTGGATCTGCACTTATTCGCAGTTTGAAATTACGACTTTTATACCGTAAATATGCCAATTACTGAGAGCAGCGATAGGGTCACATTTTGTCCCCCCCCCTGCAGTTTAAATATCACAAACATCCCAAATTCGACCCTTGAGCCATATTTGGAGCCAAATTCTGGCTCTCTGCACGTATTCCCAGTTGAAATTACGACATTTTATACGGAAAATTGCCAATTACTGAGAGCGGCGATGGGTCACATTTTGCCCAAACCCCTATGCAGTTTTCAAAATATCCGAAACATCCCAAATTCGACGCTTGAGCCATATTTTGGAGCCAAATTCTGGATCTCTGCACTTATTCGCAGTTTGAAATTACGACTTTTTATACCGTAAATATGCCAATTACTGAGAGCAGCGATGGGTCACATTTTGCCCAAACCCCCCTGCCGTTTTAAAATATATATACAAACATCCCAAATTCAACCCTTGAGCCATTTTGGAGCCAAATTCTGGCTCTCTGCACGTATTCGCAGTTTGAAATTACGACATTTCATACCGAAAATGTGCCAATTACTGAGAGCGGCGATGGGTCACATTTACCCAAACCCCTCTGCAGTTTTCAAAATACGAAACATCCCAAATTCGACCCCTTGAGCCATATTTTGGAGGCAAATTCTGGCTCTTGTATGTATTCGCAGTTTGAAATTACTAATTTTATACCGAAAATATCCAATTACTGAAAGCAGCGATGGATCGCATTTTGCCCAAACCCACCCTGCAGTTTTCAAAATTCCCAAAAAATCCCATGCGAGAGTGGGGCTTACTCCCGCCGTTACCCGTT
>WNGS01010353.1:0-16201 GCA_020271785.1 Procambarus virginalis
GCTCAGGCCATCGTACTCTGGCTGGCTGACAGGTAGTGCAGATCCGTCATAGCGCACGCCAACTAACAAGTTCGCACAGCGCGGACTTGCCCAGTCGTTCCCATGCCCGTGTGCACGCGTGCAGCTTCAGAGAAGACCAAAGCCCCATACACTAGATTCCGTTTCAACAGGAATGCCCGTATGCGCGACCCCCCTATCGATAATTCGCGTCACAGAAGCTAACGCTTTCTGCACTGAGCGGTGCCCAATGCATCTCTCGATCTTCTCTCCATTTGCCTGGGCCACCACCTGTGTAGTCTGGCTGCATCCACCGTTGTTCTCTGTCTCCCTCTTTCCCCCCTTCTTTTGTTTGTTTGCCCGTTGCTTGAATCCCCAGATCATGTCTCCCATTCCCACCCACCCCTTCCCCATATTCTTACCGTTAGTTGCACAAGTCCTTGGCTCATTATCAAATGGTTGCGCCTGCCCCCCATTGTTCCTGTGTCCTGTGTACAAACTCCTCTTCAGGAATGCCAACCTCAGTTTTGAAAACAGATCTTGTCGAGTTTCGCGGAGCCAGCCTTTGCAGAGTTCTGGGAAGTGAGATTCCTACTTGAGGATAACGTGAGGAGTGATCATCACTATGACTACCCCGTCCAATCAAGTACTATCAGTTGGTAGACGGTGGCCAGCAGAAGTCCATCGATACACTTGCGCCTATCACATGTGCACGCAGGTTAAGTGTGAATGGTATTGTAGACGCGTCGGTTGCGTCGTGAAGTTCTATCCACTGCACACGCTTGGCCAAGGGTACCAGGGCATCAGCCATAACTCACTTTGCGTTGACGACCATACTAGACAGGAGGTAGCCACAACTCACAACTTTTCTTCACCGTTAGCTGTGCTTTGGTCCTTTCATAGATAACTCCTTCCGTAGAAGTCCGTGCGATGATGCAACTAGCGTTCTAAGCCACCCGCTTTTCTCTCTTTGCTGCGAGTAACAGCTGGCCAGAAATGACCGAGACGCAGAGTTCCTCTCGACAGAGCACGACCGTACTTTCCCGTTCTGTCTTGTGCTGCGTAATTCGACTTAATTCTGTCTGCGATGTTCTTTTCCCCTTACTGCGCCCCACAGCGCTTTCTGATGCATCCTTGCGTTCAACTCCCTGGAGGGCCTGGGGTTGCGGATGTCTCGTGGAAACTTTTTCTTCTTTTGTGCAAATGCCCATCGCTGTTGCCTTGCAGGGGGTAGTTGGTGTCCTCTACGGGTCTAGCAGTACGAGATCGCTTCATCAAGAGTGAAGCTTGGGGATCTGCATCACAGAGGTTACAAGTCGCCTAAACAATTCCCATCGCGTCAACTGCTGATGTTTCAGTAGAGGTCTGAAAATTTTGGGTTGCCCGGATGTACGATGATGATCAGGCCTGGTGATTGCCCCCCTGCATACGGCGCTTTGTATTTAACCGTAGAGTATCATGGTTGCAGGACGAAGAGCCCTTATCTCTTTAGAGCAGCGGTGGTTTGGACTTTTGGTTATTGTAAGATGAGTCTCCCAACGGTGTGTGGCGTCAGTCGACTAGTCAGCCGACGTAAATCAGTTTCGTTCCACTGCACCAAGCAGAACCTACATTTGAAGCTGTTCACAGCCCCATACCAACGCTCAGACAAGCGAGCTCTCATTCTCTGTCGACTGTATCGTTGTCCCCCCCCCCCCCCCAATATCACGTGTGCACCGGAGGAGAACGTGAGGCATTAGGCAGTATTTTACTACATCTGGAACTCTGCGTTGCACCAGTGGTTTGTCGTAGTAGCCCCCTATACCACCGCACCTACCCACACCAACCGGATCTAGATTTCCACCGTTATACTCATTTTTTTTTCTAAATGATGTTGGAGATCCACACATAAGTATGCAGCGATGTCGCATTGCTCTAGAGCATCTTTCACTAGCCACTCAAATGTGAATTTTGTTTGCCCTTCTGAACACCTTCATTCCGAGTATTCACCATACCACGCCCTCCCCCCCCCCCCCCCCCCCCCATGATTTTTCCTCAGCGGCTCCAGTAGAGGCCTCGTAAATGTACCAAGAATCTGGAAGAAGCGAGACACAGTAGTTTGCAAATTCCCCGAAAACTATGTACTTCAGTGAAAGTTGAAGGAGGTGCAGCATTCTAGATATCTGCAACTTTTTGATTTTAGAGTCTGGATATAGATCTTTGGTAATCCGTAAGTAGCACGGTCCGGAAAGCAGTTCACATTTTATGTTTACTCCTGATATTTCACTACTTTGCTCGGCTTAGCGTCAATTTCTTTTTCTCGTAGCGTTGCAATGTTGCACGAAGAGCTTTGTCGTGTTCAGCTTGGGTACGGCCATAAACAATGATGTCATCAGACATGTTGTCAGCATTAGGTATATCTTGTAATACCTGGCTGATGATATGCTGGAATACTTCAGCAGCACTGTTAATACCAAAACTCAGGCGCTTGTACCTATACAGACCCTCGATGTGTCGTAACGTTGTGATGAATCGACTCTCATCATCTAGTTCAAGCTGATGATAGCCCTTGTTTAAATCTAAACTTGCTAAATACAGTTGCACCATTCAAGCGGTAAATCATATCATCTACAGTGGGTGTAGGATGGCGTTCACGCATTATTGCCTTGTTGGGAACACGCATGTCTACACAAATGTGTATCTCATCTGGATTCTTCGGCTTCGGTGGAGTGACAATTGGGCTTACCCATGGTGTTGGACTGTTACCGGTTCAATGATATCTAGTTCTATCAGCCTATCCAGTTCGGCCATCGTTTCTTGCGAGTATGGAATGGTTGTCGGCGATGTGGTTGGCAACTGGAATTACATCTGGGTTGATATGCAGATGTACCTTGCTATCAGTATAACAACCTATGGATTTAAACCGATCAGAAAATTCAGCAACAATAGCATCAACATTGTTTGCAGATTCCACTGCTACAGCATTAGAAAGCTGAAGTAGCCCCAATTTGGTTGAAGTCTTGTAACTGAGTAAAGACTCCTTTGCATCCTAACAACATGGAATGTAGTAATGAGCATTGCATTCTTTGACTTAATCTCTGCGCAGTGAAAGTTCCAATCACTGTAAGGCTACCTTTGAAGCATAGGCAGTGGCTTTGCCATTATAGTTTTCAAGCTTTGGGAACTGTTTTTTAAATTTTTTCATAGTGGCACTCAGCAATGGTGTCAATGTTTGATCCAGTGTCAATAACAATTTGAGACCAATGCCAGCAATGTATACTATAGTCTCTGGGCTGTTTGGAAATCATTCATTCTGTGATTGCTTGTACTCCACAATATAATCACATTCACTGTCATCTGAGACTGGTTGTAATGAAATGTTGTCTTGTATATTATTAACATTCTTGATTTGAGGTGCAATATTGTGTTTGCCACCTCGACTCCTATGGCCTGATCCTCGTGCATTGCTTTTATTTATTGATTGTGGTTTCTTTAGTGCGGAACGACACATAGCACCAAAATGACCTAGTTTTCTACACTCATAGCACTTCTTACCTTGTGCAGGACAACATTATCTGGTGTGGGTAGTCTCCTCCACAATTGTAACATTTATTATTGACAACCTCTGATGTGAGTCGTTGTGACTGCTTGAGTCTTGTTCCATGACTCCAGTTGTGATGTGGTTCTCGGCTCAATTTAATGTTAGGTTTGGCATGATATCTTCTATGATCATGGTGTACTCCTGAACCTTACATACTTCTTGACTGTTAGTAACAGTGGCAGAACCGTTGTTGGCACTGCACTCCATGGCACGAGCATCACGTGCAGCATCTTCCATTCGACGAGCCATATCCAGTATCTTGGTAAGAGAACTTTCATCATCAACAAGTTCTAGAGCTCTTCGACGAAGACGTGTAGATGTGCATGTTTCAATTATTTGCTGTTTGATTTCGTTGTCAACATCACAAACTCACAGTGGGCTGCTAAACCCTGCAGACGTGTATGGTATTGATCAACAGTTTCATTAGAGAGTTGTTTTGCTCTCCTGAAATGCATAATTTCCATAGCAGTATTTTGCCTTGGTTTGAAATGCTCAGTTAATTTGGCCTTGGCAGTGTCATAATCTTTGGCACCACCAGTATCTTTCAGTGTATCAAAGATATCACAAACTCTATCACCTGCATAATGAAGCAGAAAGGCACGCTTTCTTTCAGCACTTTTGATGTCAGAAACTATCAACAAATTTTCAAACCTTTTAAGCCATTTGACCCACCTCTGTGACAGGTTTGTCTGGTCACAGTCAGGATCAAATGCAGGAACTGAGGTATATTTGCCATTTTTACTGAATAAATTTAACTTATCACTTAAAATGTTCCTCAGAATATAAACCTTACTGCACTGTATATGTTATTTAAGAATTCACTGTAATTACTTTAATTTTGCAAAGCACACAAGCATTTTAATGCAAAAGTTCACACAGTGCACAACACAGCAGCAACTGACTTCTTACCTAGCCCTTGTGTACATGTGTTGTTCCTACTCACAGCAACACAGCAGTTGTTAGCAGTTGGTACAGCAATTGGCAGCAGTTGGCAGCAGTAGGCAGCAGTAGGCAGCAGTTGGTACAGCAGTAGGCAGCAGTAGGTTCACAGCGTGAAGAATTTTGTAGCACGGAGCGTCGTTTCGTAACCAAAACATCGGGTTTGTACACTGCATCAAAGCGTCGTTTCGTACACAGCGTCGGCAGATTCCTCTCACAGCAACACTCAGCACAGCTTGGGTAGCACACAGCATTGGCCAGCACACAGCAACGGCCAGCACACAGCAACGGTCAGCACACAGCAACGGTCAGCACAAAGCATGGGGTATGGTGCTCACAGCTTCTCTTTCCTCCTCCGGGCGTGTGAGGCAGCATGCTTCTTCCTTGTGTTTTGTTGAACAAAATACCTGCGTTCCCAGTTCATCCTCGTCGCCAGTGTGGTGTCTGTGTGTAGCTGAGATAGTCTTGGTAGTAAGGTTGATGTAAAGTCATTCCTGGTTACTGACTTTAATAATAATAAACGATTACATGATAGAGTAGCTCCCAAGCTTGGCAGGCGTCCTGTGTGCTGTTTTCCTTCTCTCGTGGCGTCCAGCCGCCGCACATAGAAAACGGATGGTACCATTTTCTGTGAACATGACACCAAGGTAGTTGGATATCGTAGGGTAGTGAAAGAGAATACTATAGGCTACTACCAACAGTACTTGTTCAGCATTTATGAGCACCTCTAGTACAAACCCAATAAGGCTTTACCAAACAACCAGTATGTGTACTGCAGGAAATATGAAAAGGTCGCCTAACTAGACAGATTAATAAATGCCTCAAGTTGTGTGAACAACCTTCATTTGATTATGTTGAACTGGAGGGACACCATCAGGCAGTTGCAAGTAAATTTGAACAAGGCAAACGCCAAATAGAGAAATACTTGCCTGAACTTGTCAACACCGAGTTGTTAGAAACAGAATTAGACGAGGTTACGGCTGACCTGGCAGATTATGCGAATGTCAGGCCAGGTTACAGTCTTTTGTCAATATAATTGCCCATAGTAAGGCAACAACAACAACAGCTTCCCCTAACATAACTCAGCCAGAAGTTAAACTGCCTTCTATCAGTTTACCCACATTCTCTGGTACAGAGGATGAAAGTTGGGATAAGTTCTAGAACAAATTTGTTGACTCAGTGGATTCTAAACCCACTATCCCTAAAACCAACAAATTTACATACTTACAAGGTCATCTTTAAAGGTGGTTTGTAATTTAACATTAACTAGTGGTGGCTATGATAGTGCAGTGCAGCTCCTTAAGAAGCTGCACTGCAGCTAACATGTAACCAGTAAGGCTGTCCTTACTGATTGCCAACATCAGTAAGGCATTGCTTAGGGTAGGTCTCCAGGAAGAAGACCATAACTACACACAGTTCCTATGGATCAAGGGTCCTAGCGAACCAAACAGTGAAATAATCACATACAGATTTGCTTCAGTTTTGTTTAGAGCTACTTCTTCACTGCTTCTGCATCAAGCAAGCTTAGATAAGCACTTGAAGAAGCCTAATAGCTCACATAAAACTTAAATTAGCAATATCCTGTATGTAAACAATTTCCAAGGAGCAACTAGCAGCGAAGAAAAACTGCTGAACATATACCATGAGGCCAATCGAGAGTTGTTGGGAGCAAATATGCCTCTCCAGACATGGCCCTCCAATAATACAAACTTAGAACAACTGACTGAATCAGAATTTTCCGATTACAAGGTACCCCAGAAAACAAAGGTACTAGGTATCGAATGGGATTCTACTTCGGATCAGTTGACAATCAAATCGCTGGGACCAGATACCACCAACCTAACAATGAGGAAACTACTATCTCAAGTCAGCAAATCCTTTGACCTCTTGGGATTATTGAGTCCCAAACTGATAAATGGGAAGTTGATAATGCAGGATTGCTGGCAACAGGAGACAGGCTGGTATGATCCTCTAATACCTATCCTCTAATAAGAAAATGGCAGGGGCCAGTGAAGGATCTAAGTATCCTTGAGTCTTTCAAGTTCCCTCGGAACACAGTACATAAAAATCAACCAATTAAGCTACATGTGTTCTGCGATGCCTCAGGAAAGGGTTATGGCACAGTAGCTTACTTAGTATCAAATGAGCAAGCAAATTTGCTCACATTAAAGGCCAGGGTGGCACTGTTGAAGAAACGGTCATTGCCACAACTAGATTTAACATTCCTACTGCTAGGAGTAAGATTGGCTCATTATCTGATCAATGCATTAAGTAATATCCACTCTGAAGAAACAGTGGTATGTTCAGGTAATGAGGCAGTACTACAGTAGGTGAGAAATAACAATAGTAAAAAAATTCCTTATGTGAGTAATTGCGTTAAGAAAATACGAGAGTTGTCAGCAGGGTACAAATTGAGATATGTACCCACCAAAGAGAATCCAGCTGACTATCTCTCCAGAGGGCTGACGTTTCGGCAATTAACCAAAGCAGAGATGTGGTTCAATGGATCTCACTGACTAGTCAGTGACCAGTGGCCTAAACAAAATTCACAAGTCATTGTGACCGGTGTCACTGCTCCCACTGAGAATCTAGAATAACCTCGGACTTTCGTCATTGATCCTGCAAGGTACTCTGAACTGAACAAACTCCTAGGGGTCACATAAGTGGTGTTTGATTTTCTAAAGAAAATAGGAATCAAACGTCATTTCCCTAGTCCCCTAAAGAACTGGGTCAAAAGAGCACAAACAAAAACATACAGGATAGATTATGAAAACCTCCCTGATAAAATAATGAATGTTCTCGGTCTCTAGTTTGACCCAGAGAGTAATAACATAATAAGGTGCAGGGACCACTTACAGTATGCCATCATAGAGCTGAAAGTAAAAAAATCTAATGTTACTCCTCCGTCACCACATAGTAAGCAAGCGAATTGTGTTACACATACACAAGCACAACACTGCATGGTGGGGGTACTAGATACCCTCAATGACATAAGACAAGAGTTCCGGCTTCCTCAAGGTCCTCAGACTGTAAAGTCCATAATCAAATCCTGTGTAATCTGCCGGAGGTATGATTCTTGGGTGTGTCATTATCCAGAATCTCCACCACTTCCAAAGGAACGAGTTGTCCACCTTCGTCCCATTGAGACCACTGGTCTAGACTACACAGGTGCCCTAACACTAACAGGCACCATGGACAAAGTTCCAGTGAAGGCGTACATCTGCCCATTCACCTGTGCCACAAGGAGAGTACATCTAGAAGTGACTCCTGACACGACTGCTGAAGCATTCATACAGGCTTTCCGCAGATTTGCTGCCCGTCGATCCTGCAAAAAGTTGATGATCTCAGACAATGGGTCCATCTTGGCGGCAGGGGAAGCTTGTCTGAGGAAAGTCTGGAATCACCCAGCCGTACATACTGCCCTGAATCAACGGCAGTGCCACTGAGAGTATAACCCCCAGAGCACTTTGGCATGGAGGCTTTTTCGATAAGATGGTGGGAACAATCAAACGTTGTCTTAGGAAAACCCAACACTGCCAAAAAAAATCGATCTCCATGAGCTCCAAACCGTTGTCACAGAAATTGAGTCTCGGGTCAATAATCAACCACTGACCTACCTCTCTGACGATCTCTCAGAGCATGAGCTAGCCATTAAGTCCATCTCATCAAATGTATGGGGGTACTTCTTAGTCCTCTAGTGTCTTTCATGGATGAGGAACCAGAAGATCCTTCATATATTAGAGAGAGTGACTTGATTCAGCGCTTTAAACACCTGTCACGAGTGATAGGTTGGTAGAATGACGTATGGACTCAAGAATACTTAACTGCTCTGAGGGAGTATCATTACGGGGGCAAACAACCCCTACACCAAAATTAACTTAAACCCTGGTGACATTGTTCTGGTAGACAGTGATTGACCATGCTCAGAGTGGCCTATAAGAAGAATAGTCTCTGTTCATCCAGACAACCAAGGTACCTTGAGAATTGTGAAAGTAAAGTGCCGAGGCACCACTACTCTCCAAACCTTTAGAGAAACTAGTTCCTTTGGAGCTGGCAAGAAAGAAAAGCGCTCAAAAGCTTCCAACACCTGCGATACGCATCACTTCAAAGACTCAAAATTATAAGTCGACCAACAGTGAAAGTGCCACAGTGACCTCACTAACAACAGAAGTACCTTTATATCCGTTTTGAAAACTTATCTATGATTAGAAGGCTTCATGACATTAGATAGTTCATTTCGGTTATAAGGTGGGTGAACCCCCACACCAAGGGTACGTCTGGTTTAATCAATTACACTATTTCAACACATGCATGTCATACTTGTTGACTAGCATTTTACTGTGCAATTGTTATAGTTTAATCATTTGGCAGATAAGCTTGTGACGTACTGAAGAAGTCCCAGAGAGCTGTTAAACCTACATGAAACTGTACAGATGGCAGCCTTGCTTAAACAAAGACTAACAGCCACCATTACAGGGCCAGGACGGTCTTCATGTGGTAGGCAATGTCTCATGTTAGATGACTATGCTAAAACAACATAACAGCTAAGACACTGATAATCTTTACTAACCCATTTTAATAGTACACACAATAATATTATAGTTTATTAATACCCACTATTTGTGGTATAGGCTATATGTATAAACTCCCCAACTATGTGACAGGTAAAGACCTAGCAGGATAAACTTTTAAATACAGTCCACTTTTTAAAGTAATAATAAAATAAATTGAAATAAATTAAAGTAAATCAAGAAATCAAGAGTAAAAACAATTAAATGCCTGCTAGGAAAATACCCCACAATGATTATTTCAATCTTGATTATTTGCTGTGGCCATTTAACCATGTGCTGAAATAACCAAACTAATCCTTGGCATATTTCACTAGTTATAGTCCTGGATCTACATAGTTATAAAAAAATTATATGGACAAAAAATTTGAGTAGAGTGTTATATTTTGGGATCAAATAGGTGCCTGAATATATTGGATGGTTTTTCCCAGATATGTAGCGTAGGTCTGCCAGACCCATTGTCCAAGATATGTAGCGTAGGTCCGCTAGACCCATTGTCCAAGATATGTAGTGTAGGTCCGATAGACCCATTGTCCAAGATATGTAGTGTAGGTCCGATAGACCCATTGTCCAAGATATGTAGCATAGGTCCATTAGACCCATTGTCTGAGATATGTAGCGTAGGTCTGCTAGACCCATTGTCCGAGATCTGTAGAGTAGGTCCAATAGACCCATTGTCAGAGATCTGTAGCGTATGTCCACTAGACCCATTGTCGCAGATATGTAGCGTATGTCCACTACACCCATTGTCCCAGATATGTAGTGTAGGTCCACTACATCCATTGTCCTAGACCTGTAGTGTAAGTTTGCTGGACCCATTGTCAGAGATCTGTAGTGTAGGTCCACTACACCCATTGTCCCATAGGTGTAGCGTAGGTCCACAACATCCATTGTCCAAGACATGTAGCATAGGTCCGCTAGGTCCATTGTCCCAGACATGTAGCATTGATCTGCTAGATCCATTGTCTCAGATATGAAGCATAGGTCTGCTAGACCCATTGTCCCAGATATGTAGCATAGATTTACTAGATCCATTTGTTAGGAATAAGATATTTTGGAAGATTAAATACTACGTAGGTTAGGTGTAGCATATTTTGAGCAAATGCTCTTTTGTTTATAAGAATTGTAAATAGGAAGTAATGTAACATATATCTGTGACATTATTGTTTGTTGTTGTTTTTAATAAAGCATGCGGAGAGCAAGTTTGTTTCTCTTCCGATCTACACTTAACAGTGGCGACGAGGATTATAGATTATTAACACCTTAGGCAGAGAGCCCAGGTACAAGACGAGGTGTGAGGATCAGCAGAGTACGTCGTGTGAACGGGTGGAGAAATTTACGACAACAGAGAGTTGTGCAACCCACTGTGGCCATGGCTGCCCCAGCACTCATTTCAATGGGGCCGTTTGATGCTACCAAGATCTCGTTTGACCTGAGGCTGAGCCTGCTGGAACCGAACTTCCAGTACCGAGAGGTTAAGGAAGGCGCCAACAAGAAAGTGGTACTCTTAGTTTCGTGGGTACAGCAGTAAATAACGAACTGGGTAATGTGTGTGTGCCAGAGCTACCCCACACGAAGACCTATGAAGACCTGATTACCCTACTTAAACGTCATTATGTAGTAAAACCTTCACATCACAGGAGTTTCATGGATTTCCAGAAGAGGACGAAAAAGCAGCAGGAATTCTTATAGGATTTATATGTGGAATTGAAGGCGTTGGCTAACCACAACAACTTTGGAGCACAGTTTGACGGCCGGGTGAGGGACCAGTTATTCATTGCAGTAGAAAATTAGATATTTTCCCCTAAACTGGTGGCAGAAAGCGTGGATCTACAATCGATGACTTCATGGACAGTGCTAAAGAAGATTTTGAACCTGGAAAGAGTTTTTGGAGGTAAGAATTCTACTACCCTAGAAATTATGGTCGTACAGGGCCAGACAAGATGTAAACACTGTGGGTACAATCACAGTAGTAGCAACTGCAAGTTTAAGGACTACAAATGCAACTTTTGTGACAAGGAGGGGCCCTTGAGGAAAGTGTGAAGAAAATATTTGCACAGAAATAGCATGGCCTTGGAGAGGAGACTACCAGGGAATGCAGGAAGAAGAGGTAATGGTACTGTGGTCAAGGCAGTAGAGGAAGGTAAACGGTCTGAAGAAGTTGCAGGTGAGAAAAGCAGACTATATTCGGTGAAAGAAAAGGTATTTTCGGTGAAGTCACAAATGGTGAATTTTATAAAAAGGAAAAGTTAGTACCCTTAGAACTGGACACTGGTGCTGCAGTGTCAACACTGTCTAGAGATTGGGCAGATACCTTGCAACTGAATGTAAAATCTGGTAGAAAATCACTTAGTGCATAAGATAATGTACCGATTAAGATCTATGGCAAGGTGTCATCAAACGTAGGCTATAATAGGAAAGAAATTGTCCAGAATTTTTATGTAGTGTCTAGGATTAGCCACACAGGCTAGGATTATTCACATAATCCTAGCCTATGTGGTAAGGATCTCATGGAAAAGGTACTAATTTTCTTGGCGGGCCTAGATGAATTCTAGAGAGTTAAAGCAATAAAATGTGCCGAAGATATGTTGGAAAAATATTCAGTGGATGCAGGTAAGTCAATTAATAGCATGGTGGCAAAAATTCACCTGAAAAGTGGGGCTTCACCTAAATTTTTCAATGCAAGAACAGTTGCTTTCCATTACAAGTAACTGGTAGAATCATCTCTGGAAAAGCCTTTGTGGCAGAAGGCATCTTAGAGCCAATTACACAGTGAATGGGGAGCCCCAATTGTACCAGTGTTGAAGGCAGACCGGAAATCCATGAGAATCTGTGCAGATTTTTAAAGAATTAAATAACCGCATCCATTGTGAGAAGTGCCCTTTACCTATGATAGATGAGATGTTGTCAGTGGTCTGCAAAGGGGCATTCTTTTCTAAGAGTGACCTGAAAGATGCCTACATGCAAAAATTCCGGTAGAGGAGGAGAGCCAGAAATTAATACCCACAAGGGGTTATTTAAGTATAAAAGACATTCATTTGCACTTTTGGAACAGTTGCATGTAGGCCATAATGGCATAAATGCTATGAAAGCAAAACTAGAAGTTGGGTTTGGTGGTTAAAAATAGACCAGGATATTGCTGCAGTAACTAAGAATTGTCACATTTGCTTTAAGAATTATCAGAAACCCCAGGCCCCAGTACTTTCTTTGCCATGCACTGGGACACCCTGGTCTAGACTTCATATAGATTATGCTGGGCCTATGGATTACAAATATTACCTGGTGATTGTGGATTCATATACAAAATTTCTGGATGGTCTTGTGTGTAATTTCACCACATCATCTGTAACTTGTGAACTGCTCAGGAAAACATTTTGTAATTTTGGATTACCAGATTGTCTCAGATGGTTGTCTCAGACAATGCTCCTTATTTTGTTTCTGTGGAAATGGAGGATTTTTTAGATAAAATGGTATTAAACATGTAACACCTGCCCCCTATAATCCTTCTTCAAATGGTCCAGCGGAGAGAGCAGTGAGATCCTTGAAAGAAGGGAAATCTCTCAGAAGGGAAAGAACCAGGAAATCTATCAGGACCTAACCAACCACAGATTAGAGAACTACTTAGATTCTGTGACAAATTTTCACTCACTCAGCAGATATCGGAGCCAACGAGAAATGAAAATATTCTAGATCTGGTCTTTACGAACAATGAAGACATTATCAGAGACATTACGATATCAGATACCACATATTCAGATCACAAGCTCATTGAAGTGCAAACGACCATCAATACTCAGAATAGACCTAAATCGTTGATAAAGCGAGAGGGGCTATTCAGTAAATTCAATTTTAATAATAAAAGGATAGACTGGGAGATAATAAACCGGGAACTTACAAACATTCCATGGGAAACTGTTTTAAGTAATACAAGTCCTACAGAAGGAATAGAAAAACTGACTTCGGAAGCGTATCAAGTCTGTCTGAAACATGTTCCTTTGAGGAAAGCCAGAATGAGATCCAACGTAGAAACAGAACGCAGACGACACTATAAACGCAGGAAAAAAATAACGGAACTGCTTATGCAGACACGAATTTCCCGTCAAAGAAGGAATAATATAAATAGGAAGATTGAAGAAATCGAGCGGAAATTGAAACACTCATATGAAACTGAAGAGAGGCAGTTACAACAGAAAGCAAGAAAATTCAGGAAATACAACAGAAAGCAGAAAATTCAGGAAATAAAGAAAAATCCAAAATACTTCTTCACATATGCGAAATCAAAAGCAAAAACCACTGCCAGTATTGGACCTATTCGTACAAGTGAAGGTTTAAACACGGAGGGTGACAAAGAAATTAGTGAAATCCTAAAAAAGAAGTATGAGGACATGTTTAGCACTCCAATAAACAACGTGAAAGTGGAAGATCCAGACAATTTCTTTATGCGGGATATTCAAACCCCTGTAAATATAACTGATATCAACACGAGCGCACTAAACTTTGAAAGAGAAATTGAAAACATGCCCATGCACTCGGCCCCAGGTCTAGACTCATGGAATTCAATATTTATAAAGAAATGCAAAGTGTCAGTAGCACAGGCACTCAGTATGGTCTGGAGGAAGAGCTTGGACACGGGGGAGATACCAGATGCACTTAAAGTAGCAGACATAGCCCCTCTACACAAGGGAGGGAGCAAAGCATTGGCAAAGAATTATAGACCAGTTGCACTAACATCGCACATAATAAAAGTATTTGAGAGAGTGATTAGGAGTCAGGTCACCAATTTCATGGAGACCAATGACCTTCACAACCCAGGCCAACATGAATTTCGAGCGAGAAGATCGTGCCTTTCACAGCTACTAGAGCACTACGACAAAGTCACTGAGGCATTAGAAGAAAAACAGAATGCTGATGTGATATACACGGACTTCGCAAAGGCTTTCGATAAATGTGACCATGGAGTGGTAGCACATAAAATGAAGTCAATGGGAATAACCGGTAAAGTAGGACGCGGGATACTCAGTTTTCTGTCAAACAGGACTCAGCGAGTAACGGTCAACCATATAAAATCTAGTCCAAGTGCAGTTAAAAGCTCTGTACCTCAGGGTACAGTCCTTGCACCGCTGCTTTTCCTTATTCTCATATCAGATATAGACAAAAATACAAGTCACAGCTTTGTATCATCCTTTGCAGATGACACAAAAATCAGTATGAAAATTACCTCGGCGGAAGACATTGAAAAACTTCAAGCTGATATTAATAAAGTTTTCGATTGGGCATCAGAAAATAACATGATGTTTAACAGTGATAAATTCCAGGTACTCAGGTACGGTAAAAATGAGGACCTTAAACATAATACAGGGTATAAAACACAATCAAATGTACCCATAGTAGGAAAACAGCATGTAAAGGATTTGGGAATAATGATGTCTGACGACCTAACGTTTAGGGAGCATAACCAAGCAAATATTGCGACAGCCAGAAAAATGATAGGATGGATTACGAGAACTTTCAAATCCAGGGATCCCATCACAATGGTTGTACTCTTCAAGTCACTTGTGTTGTCCCATTTTGAGTACTGCTCAGTACTCACTTCCCCCTTCAGAGCAGGAGAGATTGCTGAAATAGAGGGAATACAGAGAACATATACGGCACGCATAGACGCAATAAAGCACCTAAATTATTGGGATCGTCTCAAAGCCCTCCAAATGTACTCACTAGAAAGAAGACGAGAGAGATATCAAATAATATACACCTGGAAGATACTGGAGGGCCAAGTACCAAATCTACATAGTAAAATAACAACGTACTGGAGTGAACGATATGGAAGAAAATGCAGAATAGAACCAGTGAAGAGCAGAGGTGCCATAGGCACAATCAGAGAACACTGTATAAACATCAGAGGTCCGCGGTTGTTCAACGTCCTCCCCGCAAGCATAAGAAATATTGCCGGAACAACCGTGGACATCTTCAAGAGGAAACTATATTTATTCCTCCAAGGAGTGCCGGACCAACCGGGTTGTGGTGGGTATGTGGGCCTGCGGGCCGCTCCAAGCAACAGCCTAGTGGACCAAACTCTCACAAGTCAAGCCTGGCCTCGGGCCGGGCTTGGGGAGTAGAAGAACTCCCAGAACCCCATCAACCAGGTATCAACCAGGTAAGGGTTAAAGCGGTTTACGGAAGGTACTATTAATACAAGGCTTTGTAGATTTTATATAATCAAAGAAAAACTGTTCATTCTACTACAGGTAAATCTCCTTCTGAATTACTGTTTAATTGACACTTTAAAGTGCACATGGAAGCAGTAAAGACAGATCCCGATAAAGACAAATCGGTAACTAGCTTGGCCAGTCAGTTGGCTCAGGGAGAGGAATTGTTGTTTAAAGAGGGGGATGCAGTATATGAAGGGAATTTTGGAATTGGTAAGCCTTGGGTAGAAGGGAAAAGTCTTGGGCTGCAAGAATTTCACCGTGCAAGTACAGAGTTTTGGGAACATTAATTGGAAAAGACATGCAGATCAATTCATGCCAAAGTTCACAGGGAATTTTGAAGACCCTTCAGGTGGGGGTGGGGTAATGGGGTAACTAATGACACCCATCCTAATAATGAAGAGGTAGCAACAGCTGCAGGAGACCGGGAGGCAGAGCACGGGGCAACAGAGGGGAATGGTGATACAGTTAACCCTATGGACTCTGCAGTTAGTAATTCAGAAGAAGGTTTCCCAGAAGTAACAGGTCGGGACCCCCAGTCGAGAAAATCAGGAAGAGTCATACGACCGCGTAATAGACTTAACTTGTTGGGGTAGAGTTGCACTAAAAGGGGAGGAATGTTAGGATTAAGTTATTTTGGTATATCATATACTACATAGGTTAGGTGTAGCATGTTTTGAGGATATGCTCTTTAGTTTATAAGAATTGTAAATCAGAAGTCATGTAACGTATACCTGTGACGTCATTGTTGTTGTTTATAATAAAGCATGCAGAGAAGAAGTTTGTTCTCTTCCGGCCTACACTTAACACTATTCTTTATTTCTCTCCAATTTCAATGAAAATAAAACAATTTTAAAAGTCTTCTTTGACTGAATACATATCATTTAAAAATAAATTTTGTGAAACGAGTA
>WNGS01010354.1:35617-75421 GCA_020271785.1 Procambarus virginalis
TGGCAGTTAACCTGCGTGGAAGGGGTCCACTACACAGGTTTCAAGATCACTAGAAGTTTTCCCTGATTCGTAAGCGAAGACATGTTGGAGGGTTCAGGGGTGGAAGGGGAGGGTAAGGGTTGGCAGTCATTGCTTACAAGTCCCCTCATACACGTGACCATCACTGCAATGTTTCGGTTTCAAGGCCCTAGAACAGGCAAGTAAGGGGTTGAAGACAGGGGCGAGGATGCAGAAATCTTGAGCTAGGAACTGGAGACGAGGTGAAGAGGGAGATGAAAGATCGGTGGCCCAACCACCGCGGGTAAGAATTGCAGCTGATGCTGCGGTTTGGTGGTAGAGTGGAGTTCTCATGGGTGCTCGCTGGTGTGTCTTGTAGGAGGCAGGGCTTCTCGTCGCGGTGTTCTTTACAGCATTACGTTGTGGTCTACTGATTACTTGATTTACTCAGTCAGATCGTCGGTGTTCTTCTTCTTCCCAGCCTCCTGGCCTGTTTGTTGGTCTTGCTACGCGTTGATACGGTGAGGCTAAGGTAAAGGAGAAGCATTGCCAGACATGTGCTTTATTGAACAAATAATTACAGTACAGTTCAATCCTGCAATACACAAGCCATATATTATACAAAACTTATAAGACTAACAGTGCTTAAGATATATAATATAATAAGCAAAGTACACATGACTAACGCTAGAACAAATAGAAATTAACTAGGAGTGAACACAAAACTAACCTGTACACAGGCACGACACAGCTGATCTGACAACAACAAAACAGTCAAGCGAGCATCCAAACAAAACAGTCAAGCGAGCATCCATCCGGGTACAATAATACAATAACACTTTTACTACATTCACCCCTCTAGCTTTAAGTAACATAGTCCCGAAGATGAGTAGGGTACTGCGCGTCCTTCCAGATCGTCGAAGGGACTCCTGCAAAGTTGATGCCTCTAGTGTTCCAGTCGGTTCCTGCATACCACTTCTCGAGGGAGTGTTACATCAGAGAAAGTTTCCAATTAGGTGTTTCTAGTTAGGTGGTTCGGAACGAAGTAGTCCAGGATGAGGTAGTTCAGGATGAGGTAGTTCAGGATGAGGCGGGTTGGGGTTTACCCCATCTTTCACAATCGCTGGGTGTTGCTGTTGAATGTTGAGATTGGGGTCCAAACTCTCGCAGCCCTCTGTGGCCATGGGTGCGAGGTGTCTTAATGATACAGTAGTAATCCTGCCATCCGGGAACTTGACATGGGCGTATTCCGGATTCACATCTACGACCTCAACCTCATCAACTAGAGGATCATTTTGCTTTGCCGCACCTGACGTTTTAGGAGGACAGGGCCTCTGCAAGCAAGCCACGTAGGTAGTGTTCGCCCTGAAGTAGACCTTCTTGTATGCTGGAAGAATCGTTCATGTGGTGTACAATTTGTAGAGGTACACAACAGTGATCGAATAGAGTGGAGTGCATCAGGAAGAACTACTCCCATTGGGATACATCTAAGCCTCTCGTCCTAAGAGCTAGCAGCACTGTCTTCCAAATAATCCCATTGTACTTCTCAGCCTGGCCATTTCCTCTAGGGTTGTAAGGAGTCGTACGGCTAGTTGCTACCCCTTTTTTAGTAGAAAATCTTTCAACTCCTCCGACATAAAGGAAGTTCCCCTATCAGAGTGTATATATGCAGGCATACCAAAGATTGCAAACAACTGCACCAGGCACTGAATTACTGTACCAGTAGTCATATCTGAACAAGGGGAATGCAAAAGGGAATCTAGAGAATTCATCTACAACAGTAAGGATATATTTATTCCTTGAATGTGATGGAAGTGGTCCTTTAAAATCTATGTTGAGTCTTTCAAATGGCTGAGTAGCTTTAATCAAATGCCCAGAGTCAAACTTGCAAAACCGAGGTTTAAGTTCAGAGCATGCAGAGCAAGAATTAGTCATCTTCTTCACTTCCTCCACAGAATAAGGCAGATTTCGACATCGGACAAAATGAGCCATACGAGACACTCCAGGGTGACACAGATTGTCATGCAATTCCTTTAATTCATCCATACTGGTGGCACCACATACACGTGAGAATGCATCACCTGGTATGTTCTTTTTACCTGGGCGATATACAATGTCATAGTGGTAACAGGAAAGTTCGACTCGCCATCTAGCATTTTATCATTTTAATCTTACCAGCTGATTAGAGTTAAACATAAAAGCGACACTGCGCTGGTCAGTCACAAGCCGAAAATGGCGACCAATAAGATAGTGTTGCCACTTCCTTAGGGCTTCCACAATGGCATACGCTTCCTTCTCCACTGATGAGTGCCTTTGTTCACTATTTGAAAGTGTTCGGGAGAAGAAAGCTACTGGTTGTTCATTCTGGGTTGGGTAGCGGCAATAGCATGATCTGAAGCATCGGTTTCCACAGTGAAAGGAGTTGTTGGGTCGATTGCTCGAACCACTGCCTCAGCAATGTCTTGTTTCAATCCTTCAAAGCTTTCGCAGCAGCAGCAGATAAGGGAAAATCATTGGCATGAGAGAGAGGACGGATCTTCTCAGAAAAACTCAGCACCCAACGAGAGTAATGTGCAAGCATTCCCATTGTTCTGCGTAAAGAACCTGTGTTACTGTGTTACTCCGTACCGTACCGTTGAGGGAGGGAAGTCGTACCGCTCGCGCTCCGTTAAAATCGTGACATTAACGGGATTTCTTAGGACCACAGCCTTGGATTACCGATTACAGGCATAACAAGTGCATAGTGACCCGCTGGAAAATTTGAAAACAGTCATTATCAACGGAACTTTGTGTTAAATAGATAATAAACGGGAGACCACGTGTGGGCCAGTGCATGAGGCTTTGTGTACGTGCGTGTATGAGAAAAAAAAATAGTGAACGGTGATTCGTGGAACAGTGAAGTGAACGGGTACCACAACAACATATAAGTTGGAAGTGAAGGAAAATCGTGCATAGAATATTATAAATATAGAATGCTAGAAATATAGAATAGTGGCAAGAGGCGGCATCAGTAGGCTGTTTCCACAAGCCACGCGAGGCCTACCCCAGGGCACGTCCCACAGGGATAAAATACGGAAATCATATAGTGTACTATGGAAATGTGAATCTAATAATTAGCAATAAAGTGAGTGAATACCATTGCAAGCCGGAAATTAGGCGGAAAATCCCTTGTAAGAATACAAGCAAAGAAAAATCAGTGTTATAAATCGAGTAGCTGGAAACTCGTGACATCAACCTGGGACGACAAGAGGTCACCTGTACCGCACCGGGGACCAGCTTCGCTACCCTACGCTAAGTACCTGCCATAAGTTTGAACAAAATAACATACATAATATTACAAATCTACGGTATACATATAGTATTATAAATATTAAATATATAAAAATATACATATAACTTTATAAAGAGTTAAAAGGACTGACATCAATAAGTGATCCACACAGTAAACCACAAATACAAACAATACATCAGAAAATGGAGAGGTGTGGCGAGTGCTCGGGAGTACTGGGAAAACGTAATGTAGGCGTAACGTGTTGCATCTGTAACATGAGATTTCACCTGGGCTGTACAGAAGTATCTCCAGGATGCACAAAAAGGCAAGGAATTTACTGGGTCTGCAAAGATGACAGATTAATGTTAGAGAACATAACTAAACTGATGAAAAACATTCCCGAGTCACAGAGATTACCATTCACAGACAAGCTACCAGTGATATATGCAGACTGGGATAAGACAACATTGGTTAACGACCAAAACCCAGGAACAGATAGTTTAGAGAACCGCAGCAGTAATGTGGAGGAAGAGGTATTGTAGTACATAATAGCAGCAATATTGCAGAGTCAGGTAATATAAACGATGTGAGCAACAGTGAGACAGAGTGCAAATGAAGGAATTGGGACGAAAAGCGGAGATGGCTCCAATAAAGAGGTAGACAAGACAGACACAGATATAAATACCTTGAAAAACGCAAAACCGGAACACATTTGCAAATTCTACGCTAAAGGAATATGCAAATATGGAAAATTAGGAACAAAATGCCATTTTCTGCATCCTCGAAAATGCAGGAACATGTTGGCGAGGGGTACATGCCGTTTTGGAACAACAGGGTGTAGATACTTCCACCCCAAATTATGTCAATTTTCAATTAGGGACAAAAAATGCTACAATCTTCAGTGTCCGGAATTCCACGTGAGAGGTACACAACGTTATAGACGGGAAAATCAGTATGACACTACTGGCAATTTTTTAGAGGAAGCAGCAGAGAAACAGAGCAGAAATATAAGAGAGAGGAACAGTCAGATGGAACCACCACAGGATTACAGAGGGGAAGGGAGATACCCACAAGTCTGGAATACACATTACCAACAAACACACAGGTACTACACCACACAACACTCGCCCCACTACCGAAACTGGACGAATCACTTCGAAAACAACACACCCTGGACGCAAACACAGTGGCCCCCTTACCAGAGCCTCAGATATTAACACCAAGTAAGGCATCCAGCACTTCCACTACCACGATAACATCATTTATATTTGCCAACATTCAAGGTATAAAAACACGCAAATCCAACAAAGTTCACTTTATAGATGGTCTCCTTCATGAGGCAAATGCAGTGTTTGCAGCCCTAACAGAAACCCACACAAAGGACTACCATGATGGTGAAATATGGATCTCAGAGTACAATCTTTTCAGATGTGATAGGAAACACCGGCTTCAGGGTGGGGTCAGCCTATACATCAAAGACACACTCATCTGTACTGAGCTGCTAAACACCTCGAATGATATGGTGGAAGTGCTGATAATCAAAATAGAGATTATAAATGTAGTTATTGTCCTTGTATATAAGTCACCGGAGGCAAACCCTCAGCAGTTTAAAGACCAACTAATGAAAGTAGAACACTGCTTGGAAAACCTCACAAATCCAGCTCCGAACATCATTCTGCTTGGGGACTTCAACCTACGGCACCTGAAATGGAAGCACCTGGCTAATACAGTAATATCAGAAAGAATACCAGGAAGTAGCCTTAATGAACAGGCACATGCAAATGACCTGCTACGGATGTGCGACAGGTTTGCCTTAAACCAGCAAATAGTAGAACCAACCAGGAAGGAGAACACGCTGGACCTCATTTTCACTAATAATGATGAATTGATCAGGAACATAATGATTACAAATACCTGTTACTCAGATCACAACTTAATTGAAGTTATGACAACCATGGGGAATAGACCTTCAAAACCAGTCCAGATTCCCGGTGGAGGAGATTTCAGCAAATTCAACTTCAATAATAAACAGATAAACTGGGAGCAAATAAACCAGGACTTCACAGAAATAAACTGGGAAGAACAGCTAGGAAATGCGAACCTGAACCAGTGCCTGGAAAAAATAAGCTCAGTAGCACTAGAAATATGTACAAACCGCATCCCCCTAAGAAAAAAGAGGAAGAGATGCAGATTGGAACGAGAACGTCGTTCCCTATATAGGCGAAGAAAACGAATCGCGGTACAACTTGAGAGTCGCACCCTATCTCAGGAACGGCGAAGAAGGTTAGGTAGCGAAATAGGAAAAATTGAACTCAAGCTACAAGAATCATACAAAACGCAGGAGAGGGAAAGAGAGCAAAAGGCCATCAGTGAAATAGAGAGAAACCCGAAATATTTTTTCTCCTATGCAAAATCAAGATCAAAAACCACATCTAGTATCGGGCCCCTGCGAAAGGAAGATGGAACTTTCACCGATGACAACAAAGAAATGAGCGAGCTACTGAGGAAGCAATACGACTCTGTCTTCAGCGAGCCATTAAACGCACTAAAGATCGATAACCCAAATGAATTTTTCATGGATATGATACCAACATCAAATCATATATCAGACGTCACCCTATCCCCACTGGATTTTGAAGAAGCCATAAACAGTATGCCTATGCACTCCGCACCAGGCCCGGATTCTTGGAACTCCATATTCATCAAGAACTGTAAAAAACCACTATCGCAGGCCCTTCACATTCTGTGGAGACAAAGCCTAGATACTGGCGTTATTCCTGATATACTAAAAACAGCAGAGATAGCACCACTTCATAAAGGAGGAAATAAGGCAGAGGCAAAAAATTACAGACCGATAGCACTAACATCGCACATCATAAAAATTTTTGAGAGAGTGCTAAGAAGTAAGATCACAAAATACATGGAATCACAGCATCTCCATAACCCCGACAACATGGTTTCAGAACAGGGCGCTCTTGCCTGTCGCAGTTGCTGGACCACTATGATATGGCATTAGATGCTATGGAAGACAAACAAAACGCTGATGTAATTTACACAGATTTTGCAAAAGCTTTTGATAAATGTGACCATGGTGTTATTGCCCATAAAATGCGCTCAAAAGGAATTACCGGAAAAGTAGGCAGATGGATCTACAATTTCCTGACCAACAGAACCCAATGTGTAATAGTCAACAAAATAAAATCCAACCCGTCAACCGTTAAGAGCTCAGTCCCCCAGGGTACTGTGCTTGCTCCAGTACTTTTTCTCATCCTTATATCGGACATAGACAAGAGCACAACCTATAGCACTGTATCATCCTTTGCAGATGACACTAGGATCTTCATGAGAGTAGGCAACATAGAGGACACGGCGAACCTCCAGTCAGATGTAGATCAGGTCTTTCTATGGGCTACAGAAAATAATATGGTGTTTAACGAAGACAAGTTCCAGCTCATGCGCTATGGAAAAAATGAAAATATAAAAACTGAAACCACGTACAAAACTCAGGCAAATCATAACATAGAACGAAAAGGCAATGTAAAGGATCTGGGTGTACTCATGTCGGAAGACCTTACCTTTAAAGAACACAATAAAGTAGCCGTCACAACTGCAAGAAAAATGACAGGTTGGATAACAAGAACTTTTCACACTAGAGATGCTATACCGATGATGACACTTTTCAAAACGCTTGTGCTCTCTAGAGTGGAGTACTGCTGCACAATGACAGCCCCTTTCACTGCGGGTGAAATTGCTGACCTGGAGAGCGTGCAGAGATCCTTTACTGCTAGAATCCACTCGGTAAAACATCTAAACTATTGGGACCGACTAAAGAGCCTAAATCTGTATTCCCTTGAGCGCAGGCGGGAGAGATACATAATAATTTACACGTGGAAAATATTAGAGGGGCTGGTCCCAAACCTGCACACAGAAATAACATCACATGAGACCAGAAGACATGGCAGGATGTGCAGAATACCCCCGTTGAAAAGCAGAGGTGCAACTGGTACTCTGAGAGAGAACTCTATCAACATCAGAGGCCCGAGACTGTTCAACACGCTTCCACTACACATAAGGGACATAACTGGCAAACCCCTCACAGTGTTCAAGAGAGAACTGGATAAGCACCTCCAAAGGATACCTGATCAACCAGGCTGTGACTCATACGTCAGGCTGCGAGCAGCCGCGTCCAACAGCCTGGTTGATCAGTCCAGCAACCAGGAGGCCTGGTCGATGACCGGGCCGCGGGGACGATAAGCCCCGGAAGCACCTCAAGGTATCCTCAAGGTATGCAAGTAAGTTAATGCCACCATTCATAGAAACGGAGGTTGATGTTTTTTTCGCAACTTTTGAGACCCTTGCTAATCAACTTAGTTGGCCTGACGACCAATGGGCTACCCTTCTCCGAGTACATCTAATAGGTAGAGCAGCAGTCACACTCAGCACTTTGGCATCTGAAAACGACTACACAACCCTGAAGCAAGCTGTGTTGGACGCCTACCTTCTCTCCACCAAAAGCTACCGACGAAAATTCCGTGACTACGTAAAGGCAAGTACCACCACCTTCTTAGAATTTGCTAACACCAAACGGAGATATTTTATGAAATGGCTGGAGGCAGCACATGTCTCTACTTTTACAGAACTCGTCAACCTTATGCTGGTTGAAGAATTCTTGAGGCGTGTACCTCCTCCTGTCCGCCTATACTTAGCAGATAAGGAAGAGACCGACTTGGTGAAATGCGCGAAGTCGGCTGACACCAGAACCACCTACCAGTAAGAAGTCTTGGTACAGTTACGAGAAAGTGAGCCCAGATCAAGGTACCTCTCAACTGTATTGTAGGTATTGTCGACTCTATGGACATACCTTAGAAAAATGTGGTAAGTCCCAATATAAAGGTAACACCGAATCCACTAAGCCCAAACCTACTCCTCCTAAGTCCGGTAAGCCTGTAATGAATGTTGGTGTTCATGTTAATGATCTCTCTCTCTTTAGCAAGCATCTGTATCCTGGAACTATCACTACCAACGGTTCAGATTCTGAGGGACGTTTTGGACTTAAGATCTTGAGGGACACAGCGGCTCTTCAATCGATCGTCTTGAAATCAGCTGTGCCCAACGTCGCCTACACAGGAGACTGTCTTCATCACTGACCTAACTGCTACTACTCCTTATCCTCTCGCCAGAGTCCACCTGGATTGTCCCTTCGTGACCGGTGAAGTCCAGTCGCCGTCAGGGAAAAGCCTTTTCCCATGCCTGGAGTGCAACTTCTCTGGGCAACGACTTGGCAGAAGACCTGCAACCGACCAACCTGATCGTCAAGGACAACCCCAGGTGGGTAACTCTGTGTTGGATAATCCGATTTTTAAGCATGTTCCAGCAAAGGTTCAAGAGAGTGATGAAGTTTCTCCTCCTGTTATGGTGACCACCCGTGCTCAAGCAGCACGACCGCAGCCAGCTGACTCTACTACTACCACTGTCCCTCAAGACCCTTCGAAACTACCCCAAATCTGACCGCTTTGGAGTTCCGTAAGTTACAGAGAGAAGATCTTACCTTGACACCATTATTCTTTCAGGCTGAGACTCAATCCGACAGTATTCCTGGGTTCTTCTTAGAGAACGAGTTACTCTATCGCAGATACAGACCCAGTAAACTGAAGGAGGAGGACGATTGGGCAAACGTTGAACAACTAGTGATTCCTACCAGCCTGTGGCCCACGATTCTACACCTGGCCCAAGGAGAACTATCACACTACGGGTTTAACAAGACTTACCATGGGATTCGACAAGACTACTACTGGCCAGGTATGGTTAATGATGTAAAGCAACATGTAAAGCAATGCCACGTGTGTCAGATGGCAGGTAAACCGAACGTTTCAATTCCCAGAGCACCACTGACACCCATCCAGGTGCCTGAGGAACCTTTCCACAGACTTATTATTGACTGTGTTGGTCCCTTGCCTGGGACCAGTTCCGGCAACGCCTATATCTTAACCATCCTGTGTCCTACCACCAGATTCCCCATAGCAGTTCCAGTGAAAAACATTACGGCTGCTACAGTGGTGAAGAATTTATTAAAGATCTTCACCCAGTATGGATTTCCGAGGGAGATTCAGAGCGACTGTGGCACCAACTTCACCAGTGATCTCTTCAAACGGACTCTGGAGAAGTTCAACATCAAACAGGTACTGTCCAGCCCCTATCATCCTGCTTCACAGGGTTCTCTTGAACGTAGTCATCAGACTATCAAGGCACTCTTAAAAAAGTTTTGTAATGAGACCTCAATGGATTGGGATAGGCAACTTGATCTCATCATGTGTATTTTCAGAAGTCTTTCCAACGAGTCACTAGGAGTATCTCCTTATGAGATGCTCTACGGACGTAAGTGCCGTACACCTCTCAAGGCTTTCAAGGATTCTCTACGTGATGCCACCTGCAGTGAGCATCAGAATGTGCCCCAGTTTCTTCAAAACCTCCGACACATTCTAGAGAGGGTCCATTCCTTTGCCAGAAACAACCTACTGAAAGCCCAAGAGAGGATGAAGACTCGTTACGACCAGCACTGCCAAGTAAGGAAGTTTAAACCAGGAGACTTAGTACTCGCCGATTTCCCTATCCTAGGTTCTCCTTTACAAAACAGGTTTTCAGGACCCTACCATGTTAAGGAGTGCCGGAATAACTACAACTATGTTCTCGAGACCCCCGATAGGCGGCGGAAGACCCAGGTGTGCCACATCAACTTATTAAAGCTCTATCATGGTACTCCTCCCACTGTGCTACTAAACCTCTCCACCTTTACAGGTCCATACAGCCACAGTGAGACCTTCCCTGCTTCTCCTTCCGAAAGCACTGACTTTGAGACAGCGCTTTCTAATTCGGAAATCCTTACTGACATCCATAATCACTTTCAGGACGATAATAGTGCTTCACTCATCAAACTCATCAGAGAACATCAAGAGTTGTTTCGAGATGATCCACAAGAGTGTACTGTGACTCGGCACGACATCCAACTGCTACCTGACACCCGGCCGATTCGCCAACCATTCTACCGAATCAGCCCTAGCAAGAAGGAAGTCATGCGTGCTGAGGTACAGTACCTCTTGGACCATGGACTGGCTACCCCCTGTGAGTCCCCCTGGGCCTCACCATGTATCTTGGTACCCAAACCACACGGTAAGATCCGGCTGTGCACCGATTATAGGAAACTTAACAGTGTTACCGTTAAGGATGCATACCCATTACCTAGGATTGACGACATCCTTGACGCCATTGGTAATGCCCGCTACCTGTCCCAGGTGGACTTACTCAAGGGCTATTACCAGGTATGCCTAACGGAGCGAGCTAAAGAATTGTCTGCCTTTATCACCCCTTTCGGACTTTTCAGATATAACCACCTTCCCTTTGGATTCTGCAATGCCCCGGCCACCTTCCAGAGAGCTGTCAACCGCGTCATCCAGGGCTTGGACAACACCTATGCCTATTTGGATGATATCGTTGTAGCATCCAACACCTGGAGCGAACACCTGCTCCAGCTGCAACGATTGTTCGCCAAGCTCCTGGAAGCCGGCCTCACCATCAATCTGGGCAAGTCCACTGTTGCCAAAGGTAAAGTGCGGTATCTGGGTCATGTTATAGGGAGTGGCAGCCTGGCTCCGTTAAATATCCACACTCAAGCCATCAAAGAGTATCCACAGCCTACTACCAGGAAGCAGCTCCTGCGCTTCCTTGGTCTTGCTTCTTATTACCGTAGCTTTGTGAGGAACTTTAGCACTGTTGCAACACCCTTAATCACCTTAACCAGTCCCAAGCAACGGTATAATTGGACCATGGAGCAAACCGTTGCTTTCGAACAACTCAAATTCCTCCTCTGTTCTAATCTATTCTCGCCTCACCAGATACCAAGAAGCCTTTCATCCTCCATGTCGACGCCAGTGGTACCGGCATCGGGAGTGTCTTAATGCAGCAACGAGGCGAGGAGGTTCTACCTGTCAGCTACTACAGCTACAAGTTGAAGCCTCATCAGAAAAACTACAGCACTATAGAGAAGGAACTCCTCTCCATCGTCCTGAGCTTACAACACTTTGCACCATACCTGCAAGGTGCTCAGTCCACTACCATCTACTCGGACCACAATCCTCTATGTTTCCTACATCAAGCCCAATTCAATATCCAACGTCTGCTGCGATGGGCTTTATATCTTCAAGGCTTTAATCTGAAAATCTATTAATAAATAATAAATAAATAAATATGTTTATTCAGGAAAGGTACATACATAGAGAGATTTTACATAAGTGGATCGATTTATAGATAGAGCTAGTACATACAATGCCTAAAGCCACTATTACGCAATGCGTTTCGGGCAAGGGGGCCTGATAACTGATTACATCAAGGGGCCTGATAACATCATCGCCGACGCCCTCTCCAGAGTTCATGAGGTAGAGGCAGCTCCACCTACCACTCTACCTCCCGAGAACGTGACTTCTACCGGAACCGCAGGCTTCGGGGGAGAGTTGTGACGATAATCTCTTCCAAGAGATTGAGCCTGCTCTTCCCTACCATCATCACGTTCAAAGCTACATTCAAGATATGTTCTACAGTAGCTAAAACGTATATCAAGACAGCCACACACACCTGCACCCCCTTCCCCCCTCACACTCCTCGCCGACTGCACTTCAACTAGCAAACTACCAGCTGTGGGACTGCCTGCATTCTCATTGGCTGTTCGTGATCTCGCCACTCCAGCTCTCTACCACTCACGCACGTCGTCAAGTCAACGTTGGAGTCAGCGAGCTGTACCTCCTCAGAATATCTTGTGCTCTAAGGCTGTGAACATCTAGTTGATTCACCTCGTGTGATCAAATAGCGGTTCTTAGCTTGCGCTAATATTCCAGCACCATTTTATATTTCACTTGTATTTCATTTTGTCTTATTGTTAACGTAATTCATTTTTATGTTGGTTCTTTTTCACTTGTTAATCTTGCACGTTGCTCAGCCAAGGAATTGTCTTTATTTAAATTTGTTTTCTAGAGTAATTAAATTTCATTGTTTATCTTTTGTGTTTCGTGTGTCTTCCCTTACCTTACCACAGACTACCAGACAAGCAGTCATTCTTTTTTTTTCCTTTTTTTTTACTTGTGTATGTGGCCTGGCTTTGACACCTGCCATTGGAGGACTGCCGAACACCATACTCCACTACTTTACCGTCACATAGGTGTTCTTAGGGTTTATATTACTAGTTATTCTAAGGGGGATTCCAGTGGAACCACGTGGTCTTCCTACCCTAAGCTGACTCTAGCTTCAAGTAATTCAATAGTAGAGCTTTACCCTAGCTTGTGTTCAGTGTAAAACCTTGTATCCTGCCTATGTGGACCAAGGCTTTTAACGTAAGATAGTGTGGTAAAGTTATTGCTATATTTGTTATTGGTGTGATTGTATATGGGGTTGTTAAGGGGTTAATAAATAAGTAAGTTAGTTTTGAGGTGTATCGTATCCATTACTCCTGTTGTAGTGTCGTAGTTGATTGTATCCCAGACGACAGATCTGTTTTAAAACCTTAAAATATAAACAGGAACCTATGTTCCTTGGAGGCCGGGCCTAATTGTGTCACTACCCTGTTACACCTTAATTCTAACTGCTGGCCCTCTCTATAATACTCGAGATTCCCCATAGTACAGCTCACCTCATTTTGTAACAATTACAATCATCAGTTAGGATGCATCTTGGCAGCAAGGCAAACTACCAACCTCTTGGAAGAAAGCAGACATCATACCGATTTCTAAGCCGAAAGAACCTGGCAATTACAAACTCATTTCATTAACATCATGCATTAGTAAAACTGCAGAACGGATGGTCTTAAATAGGCTACTGTGGAAGACTGGAGACCTTCATAAACACATATTTGGCTTCACTAGAGGAGTATGTACTGCCAACTGCATAGCAACATTACCAGGAACAGTTAACTCAGGTCCAGCTATAGTGATCTTCCTTGATCAAGAAAAAGCATTCGAACTTGCAAGCCCGCAAGCAATTTTACACACCTTAGTTAAAAAAGGTGTAAAGGGAAAAATGCTAGCATGGATTCAAGATTACATGTCACATGAATGCCAGAGTAAAGTTGCAAGGACAAGTGTCGGACTACCACCTGCATGAGAATGGGACTCCACAAGGAGGAGTCCTCAGTCCTAGTCTTTTTAACATCCTTATGGAAAACCTTGTTACCATAAGTGCTTTACAGAAGGGGTTAAATTGCTAAGCTATGCTGACGATATAGCATTAGTCATTACAGGTTCTTCACTTCTAAATAAAGCACAAGGTGCATTAGATAAAGTAACATCAGAATGCAGCGTTTTAGGGCTAAAAATATCTGCACAGAAGTCTAAGGCAATGAGACTAGGCGGCAACACCCCAGACAGGCACCTACGCATTCAAGACATTAACCTTCAGTGGCTTACACAATATCAATATCTCGGAGTGTGGATAGATTTTAAAATGACTTTCAACAAGCAAATTCAATATATAAAGGAGAAAGCAAAATCACGGCTAAATATAATGAGAGCAATCACAGGGCCCCGTCTAGGAGCGGGACACAAAGTGTTAAGAATGTTTTACATACACTCCGTTCATTCCCTAGTTGATTATGCAGCGCCTGCCTTACTCACTCTATCTCCTGGTCAGTGGGCAAACGTTGAGGTTATTCAAAACGATGCATTTCGAATCAAAACAGGAGCTCCCAGATGGACTAAAATACTGAACCTAAGACTAGAAACCAAGCTAACGTCGATTGAAATAAGGGTAAAAGGGATCGCTGCGTGCATGCTGACCAAGATATTGACTAGACCTAGAATCAGTTCACTTAAAGATATAATCACTGGAGCACTAACATTAGACAGAAGAGCCTCCAATAGCAACAGGTGGACCCATTGTGCGATAAACACCATCAATACATTCGATATAACAAACACAGTCACTGAGAATTAAATAGCTGCTCCCGCAAGTCAGACCTTATCACTGCTGCAGTCGCTATGAAATCCAATGTTTATGTGAACGAATGTCTAACCAGATTCAGACAAAATCTCTTATTTAAACTACGTGGAATCTGCAAAAGATCCCGTGCTATTAAACATTGTTTTGTGCGCGATGGTAAAATAATAGCTAGGAAAACTGACTCTGGAAAAACTTATGTAATAACCACTGAGGCACACCTCACTTCTTTCCTGGATGACTGTGGGATATCAGCTGAATAACATACATATATGTATCAGTATAAATGATCCGTGCCACTTTACGAATCAATCGATCATTCCATCAGTCTTAGAATACATGTATATACCTGTAGGTACTCCTGCCTACGTCTGTAACTCAAAACTTCAGTATAAACTCTTTTGTGATACAAAAATGGCAAACGATCACTCACCTCTCACTGCGTCTTTCAGGCTAATGACAAACACTCTATCGCCTCCCTACAAGTGATCATTTAGAACTATTTCACTACCCTGATAACTTCAGGTTCCTCAGGGCTTAACCACCAAGATCCTCTGCAGCTCCTCCAGGCTGCTACCATGAAGTTTCCTTGAACAGTTATGGCGCTTCTCTACTCCCCACTAGGGTCATCCACAGCTCTCCTGGCTGCTGCACCATAAAGTTTCCTCGAACAACTGTGGTGCTCCACCACCTCTGCAGAAGCACGTGACACTCCTCCTCACAGATCGAGGTCCTCTCCTCCACTGCCTTGGAGTCTCACCAACTACTCCTTCTGTGCTGGCTTCGAAGTCCTCAGCAACTTCTTCCCCAAAGACAAACCTGCAACCCATTTGCACTCCAATAAAATGTTTCCCCTTTAACTTATAAACAAAATTAATCACACAATATCTTTGCCATCAATCTCTATCTGTCTTCTACAAATAGTGAGAGTGGACTCCCCCGTTGAGGGGCGGGTCCATGCTCCACCTCGCCTGGCGGGCCTCACTCACTCTGAGGGTCCTCCGGCGCCAGGACCTAAGTCACCTGCCAGCGTCCAGAGGAGACGGACGTCGCTCCGCGTTCCTCCCACTTCACTCTCTTATTTTAGGCTCTCTGCCTTACCAAATAATTTCTAACTTGTAAATAAACATTGCTACTGTCGTTGGACACACGACCAACTACAAGCAATCACTATGAACTGGCTTAAATCGGGCTTACCACAGATTATCTGGTCGAGGGCGCTCCTCCCTCTGACAACGTCTGACCAGGGCGATTCCCACAGCCCACAAAACTGTCTCTGGGCGGCTTAATACTCTCCCCGCCATCCAGGACTTGAGACCGCAACGTCTCCAGCTCGATTCCACAGCTGGAACGTCTGCACCTTCTCTTCTCTTGGAGATAATATCGCTAGGGGTCTCCTTCTGACTGGAGCACAACGAAGCGCGTCCTCCCCCTATGATGTCTGGCCTCAAGTGAGGTCAAGGCCCTCCCAAAGCGAGCCTCACGCCTCCAGCCAATTGTCCACATCTCCTAACCAGTCATTTATCTGTTTCCTCATTCATTGCCCATAATCTCAAATTTTTATTTAAATCGACCAAACTATCTTACCTAAGTATTATCGCCTCTATGATTCCTGGACCTTCTAGTAAGGTCAGGCTTGTTGAATAACTCTCAAGGGGGAGACTCATTTCTCCTGCAGGCTGAGATCATAACACCTGTTATATTTAAAGTAACTTGGTATTTGTTTTTTGTAATCATTTATTGTAATTAATTAATAGTATAATTGTTTTATAAGCATCTACCTCAGTATCATAGTAAAATCTTCCACATTAATATACTCTCACCCTGTTTATTTTTACACTTAGATTTATATTAGAGTAAATTTCAAGTTTTACTTAGATTTACATGTCATCTTTTTTTTTTCTTGGAATTATCTATTTGAGCTCACTCTGTTTTCTTAGGTTCATACCAATTATAGGATTTTAATTAACCATTATTAAGCTAATTAACTTCAAGATCATTTACTTTATGATTATTACTTTTCTTAATATTTTTTATTTTTACACTTATATTATTTTTTATTTTACATTTACATTATCAGTCTCTACTGATTTTTTGTTTTTTAATTGTTACTATTTTATTGTATTTGCTTTTATTCTTGTGTTTTGCTATATCGTGTATCTTGCATCGTGATCCCTCTGCATTTCTATGCACACTGATATTGATCCTGATCAAAATCTTCTGTCTCATATCTACACCAACCAGCACATTGATCATCATTATTGCAAGTATTTCACAGCACACCAGGCTAAAAACAAACTCCAAAATAACACCTGTTTATCAGTTTACAACCAAAATGTTAGATCACTTGGTAAACATTTTGACGATATAATTGCATTACTCACAGCACTAGGTACTAACTTATCGTTCATTATTGTAACAGAAACTTGGCTAAATAAAGACTGTGAGGGGATGGTTCACCAGCTCACTTACAATAGTGCTCTTATGCCTGTGGGAGGCCAGAACACTTGTTAAGTGCACTTGTTAAGTGTGCGGACTTAAGTTTGGTAACCAGCAACCGAAACATCTAGTGTTTGGGCTCATGTGAGAGCCCCAGTCATCAGCAGTCCAGAAATGTTACCTTGGCCGTGGTAGCATGTCTGTGGACAGAGATAGAGCCGATAGCATCATCTCATTGTAAGGCTGGGAGCGAGAGACTAGTTTGCGCGGGAAACAGCTAGGCCGCAGGCGTGAGTGAGCTGCGGGCCTCCCGCGCGTGCTAGCCACTTGAGTTGTCGTCATGGAGACAGACGCCATCTTAGTAAACATCTTGAGCCGCCATGTTGGTCGGCCATCTTGGAGTTGCCCTAGGGGCTATGCTACACCGTCGCTGATTGGATGAGAGGGGTAGGCCGCAGTATGCCTTCCTCTCATTGGTTATTTCGAAGAGACGCGCGAGTCACCGGTGTGAGCATTTATTCTGGACATAGCCACCACCCTGTCAGGACGCTCCTGTACTCAATTCGGCCAAATTGAGTATAGTGCGTCATGGTGGCTTAACTACTCAGCTGCTGCACCTCCTGCTTCATCTACGACAGCGGTCGTCACAGAATCCGGCCGAAGTCGTCGCTTGGAGGGGGAAAAAAAACATTGTGTACAGTGAGTGGATAGAGAGGATCTTGTGATCGTGGGGTAATGTGCATACGAGCAGTAACAGACTCGTAGATCCCATACCAGTGATGATTAGACTTGCTAGTGCTCTGTAGCAGTCGATGGGAACGGGGAAATAAGTGTTAGTGCTTTAAGGCAGATTTCCCATGTTTGTTTAAGACGCAATCATTGTGCGCGTCACCTGGGTACGAACGCTTCACTTCACCGGTGGGTCGAGGGTGCGAAACAAGCCGTGTTTTGAGTGGGAGGGTTCGGTGCGCGCCAATTGTACGAAAGATACCGCTGAGGTACCAGCCAGCCTACCACCACTGTGAGCCAGCCACCCATAGCGGGGTGCCTGATGTATGGGAATGGTGTGTGTAAGCCGTTAGTATGAATGTAAGTACCTATGTGTGTATTTCTGGTGATTAGTAGTCTCTAAAGCTGGAATTCGAGGTCAAGTGTTCCTTCGCATTGTCACGCAGCACCTGTGAGGTGAAGTGAGGTGTGGATGAGGAGATAATCACCCCCTTGTTGTCATCTTGTCAGTCCTGAGGGACTTACGTCTTGTGTACACAGACGTACAGAGTGTGTGTGTGTGTGTGGGTACACATGGGAACAGAGTATACATAGATTAGCCAAGGACTGAGAGGATGTCCATGTAATAATAATTATTATTCCATTGTGGTAATTAAATCATTCTTGATCGTCCGTGGGACGGAGTAATATCATTTTCATGTGTAAGTCTTGCAGGTGTGGAATTTCAACACTGAGCGCTCAGGTATGTGGTAACGTCAGTGATTCCTGGCAATGATTATTGTGGAGTGTACCACAGTGTGGTTTTAATTTCTTGTATTGTTCCCAGGGCCGTGACAAGTGTGTATATATATATATATATATATATATATATATATATATATATATATATATATATATATATATATATATATATATATATATATATTGTGGTTGCAGTATTAACATAATTTTGGTAGAATTTGGTGAGTGACGAGTCTGTCGGGAGTGGCAGCCATCGCTCTGTCGAGTAACGTAAAACTCGGGAGTGTTTATTCGGCATGCGTGATCGATAAATCACTCACCCATGTGATTTAAGGAGTGTGAGATCTCCTTAGTGTTCCCAATAACGTTTGATAGCTGTAGGCTATATGAGTCAGCAGTAATTATATATATTTATATATATATATATAATCGTAGTGTCACGGTGCCCAGTGTTATTGTGTTATTTACTGTGCGGTGATTGCAAATTTGGGACCTATGTTCTAGGGGTTATTGAGAGCACTGGGGTCATTTGCAACAGTAAGTAAGTAAGTGTTGAGCAGTATTCTAATACTTGGAAATTAGAGTACTTGCCGTGTGTGTGTTGTTGCAAAGGGGTTGTCATTTGTTAGTGATTGTTGCTAGAGTTGAGCAATCACCGTGGGTGACTGAAGTTCAGTAAAGCCATCGTGGGGCAGTGTTCTAGAGGGTTCATGTCCTGTATGTTATTTTACTAGGTTCTGCAGTATTGTCATTGCAACCGGATTGTAACGTAAATCACTGTGATTTGTTAGTGTGATTTGTCATTGTTGTGGGTGAACTCGGCTGTAGACAAGTACTTGGGTATACATATATTCTCCTGTTATCTGGTAGGACATCGAAGTCCAGTATTCAGTGAGGTAATTGCGAGGCAATTAATATAACGTAACCAAGGGAACGCCCATTGCTTTAAGAGAATTTGTTCTTTGACAATTTGAGTAACGTAGAATACGTTTGGGTTAATTTACTTTCCTGCAAGCAGCTACGGTAGTCTCAAGGAGCCTAGCCATCAGCCAGATAAGAATTAGAGTATTGTCTGTCGTAATTAACGGTCAGTGGGCCGGGTAATTGACGTGTTTCAGGAAGTCAAAGTAATTAATCTCGATCCTTGTTTGATCGACTCACACGAAGGCTCCATTGTTCCATTAACGTAACGTCGTTATTTATGTCCGGAAGTACCGGCACTTGATAGACTCGTGGGAAGAGTAACGTCATTTTAGAATAACGTAAACGTGGTGCCTAATTACTGTTATTAGCCACCTGAATTGGTCTGGGTATGGAAGGCTCAGACGGAATTCATACCTTAATGTAAATTGCTGAGCCAGTGTGAAAGGTTGCGTATTTAACTGTTTAATTATTGATCTTGAGGATAGTAATTAATTACTCAAAAGGTAATCACGAGTGATTACCGTTCTCTTAGCACTTTGGACATTGTAAATCAGAGTTTACAATCGCTGAGTGATTAGTAACCGATTAACGTAAATTAACGTAACTAGTAAAGAGATTAATCAGCTGCCTTGTAGTACAGGGATTAATGGGATTTTCTCACTGAATGCTCGACGGGTAGAGTGTTGTGTAATTTCCGCGTTACTAGTGACAGTTGTAAGAGAAGGTTATTATATTAACGTAAATGTTATTGTTATTGATTGTTGATCGTCCGTGGGACGAAGTGTTAACGTAAGGATTAATTGTGGAAGGGTGCTGGAGTTGCCAGTGAACCCATTAGTTATTGATGTCATTGAAAGACTACTGATTTGATTGCATTGCAACCGCTATTGCAGGTGTAGACTGCACTGAGGCGTAGAACAGTTAGGAGGTTACTGGAGACGTGTTTCAGAACTCACTGTGTCATTTGTTGTAATTGTGATTATAGATCTGTTAGTTCTTGCTTGCTTGTTGATTCCTCTGTGGTCACGCTTATGTTCGAGTTAGTTCATTATGCAGTCCGAGGGGCTGGAGTATAGCTGTCATTGATAGTGTCACAGGAAGGATTTAGAGTAACGTCATTGACATTTCTTTTGTTTTGTTGTAGTAGTTAGTACTTTATTGAATGAACTAGTTGTTATGGTTAACACTGTCTTTTCGTTACACCCCCACACATTATTATTGTTATGCAAATGTTCTTCACACTCGACTATTCAAATTGAGATGTATTCTGAGCTTTGGATCAAATATACGGCACCACACAACAATAAATTATTGTTTTGAGAGCCCAGGACCTACTCGTTAGATTCGCTTCGGCGATTTACGAAGGTAAACGACCAAAGTGGAGGGGATTTCAATTTCATTGGGGTCTCGGCGTTTGCTCGCGCCTAGTCAATTGTTCGTACAGGGTCCCAAAGTGAGGAATGAGCTGCTTACTACACTGGTGTGTTAGCTAAGCAAGTCCTTCCTCAGGGACCTAGTTGAATATCACGACAGGAATAAAGGTTAAAGAATAAAGAAAATTCTTAGAAATTTTCCGAGCTCAATTCCTTATACCAATTTTATTTATTCCAACTTATGTAAATCACTTAAGTCACTCATCCAACTCTCACATCATGGCGCCCAACGTGGGGCCGTAGACTTTTGATTCATAATCAGGAAAGTAAGACTCATCAAGTCGAGAAACCTAGGAAGAAAGGTGTGCAGACCATTGCAGAACAATATTGTTGTGGGTGTGTTTGTTGTCGGTTAGCAGGATTAGGAACACACACACCACACACACAGAATGGATGGTGATTATAGGGATAAGTACATATATCTGTATGCGGCTAGGTATGGCGTGCTGCCAAAGGATAGAGACATTCACACAGATGAGGAATGTCGGCAGTATGTTGAGGACCAAAATGCTTATGTACGGCGTGTACTTCTAGAAAGAGAAACCAGAAGTGATCTAGGGGACAAGGGAGTTCCCCTAGCCGACCGTGGTATAGTCGGTATGTCAGGGGGAGGAAGTCCACCCCAGGAGAAGGCAGGGGAGTCGCGACCCCAGCCTAGGCTAAGGACTGATTCCTTGGGCCACAGAAACGTTTCATATGAAGTCAATCGGATACCAGAACATTTGCGCAGGATGGGGACTGAACAACCCCTGGAGGAAATGACTTTACAGTACCTTGCAGCTCAAGCTGATGCTATGGAACTGCAAGGAGTGGATAAGGCCAAATTTGTGGCCGACATGTGGAATGCCCACCACGAGAGATTGACTAGATTGGAAATTGCAAGAGTGCAATCCCAGGCAAGGACGGGGAGTCAAACCCCTCCTGCCGCGCCAAGCTCAGAGGTACAGGCGCTGGAAGTAGAGATACCTCCTCTATTGCCAAGAGAGGAGAAGATCGATCAAAGGGATGCATACCTAGATCGATGTGTGACAAAGGTTGAGCGGTTCACTCAAGCTCCAAGTACGGGAGCCAAACCTAAAGAAAGTAAGTCTAAGGGTAACCAACAGAAACCCAAGGTTAAGGGACCCAGGTGCTTCACATGCAACATGCCAGGTCACCGAGCAGCTAAGTGCCCGAGCAACACTAGGCGTAAGACTAAGAAGGTGACCAAGGTGCAAGTTACAGGCATGAGTGCCGTGGGAGGTGATGCCCTAAGACACACACTCGAGTTAACTAGAGGAAGAGTTAATGGGCAATGGACGAGTGTCTTTCGAGACCAGGGTGCTACAGTTAACATGGTCAGGAGCAGTTTGGTTGGGCCTGAGAGTAGAACAGGTCGAAACCTCCGTGTCCAGTACCCAGATGGCACTGGTAAGGACATGAAAGAAGTGTCCGTGCTGGTAGACACCCCATATATCAAAGGTAAGATCAAAGCTGCGCTAAGTAGGAAGGCAGTGTATGAACTTTTGATAGGTAATACTCCTGGTATAGAGAACCAGGTGGGTCTGTCCTGTGGAAATGACCCAGCGGAAACAGGAACAGGTGAGAGGAAGGTTAAACCCGCTGGCGTTGACACCAAGCGTCAGCCGGCCGGTCGAGCAGAGATCACCGCCGCCCAGACAGAAGAAGAGGCGCTACAGGTGAAAGGAAACCGGATCCATCCTTCTCTCCCTATTGCACAGAAAACGAGAACTGACTCAGAGGGGTCTCACCAGCTGACGGCGATGTCACACGGCCGCCAGCTGAGGAAGTCAAGGTCGCCTCTTGTCAGGCGAAAGATCAGGTGCATGAGGTAAAAGGAAAAAAGAGCAATTTTTCTGCTTTCATTTCACAGAAAACGGAGGTGAGCCCAGTGAGACAGGTGTATTCACTTAGTTGTATTCACTTAGTTGTATTTTACGGGGGTTGAGCTTTGCTCTTTCGGCCCGCCTCTCAACTGTCAATCAACTGTTTACTAACTACACTAACTACTTTTTTTTCCCCACACCACACACACACACACACACACACACACACACCCCAGGAAGCAGCCCGTGACAGCTGACTAACTCCCAGGTACCTATTTACTGCTAGGTAACAGGGGCATTCAGGGTGAAAGAAACTTTGCCCATTTGTTTCTGCCGGGTGCGGGAATCGAACCCGCGCCACAGAATTACAAGTCCTGCACACTATCCACCAGGCTACCTGGCCCCCTGTGGCCCAGATCAGCTGATCCCGCCACGACCTGTCCACCAGCCAGACTCGCGAGGGTTAACACCACTCAGGAGAGTAAACGTCTGCTAGATGTTGCCAGTGGTGAGGCTAAGGTAGCTGTGGTTCCCACAAGTGAAGTGGATATTTTGGACCAATCTTTCAGGCTGTTGGAAGATCGTTCAGACAAACGAACGGTTGCTGAGAGATTGAAGAACGAGCAGGTCAGTGACTCAGTACTCAGTGAGGGGCGAGGTTTGACAGCTGCTGAAGAGGCCTCAGCCCAGTCAACTCAGTCGGTAGAGCAACCCGGTCTGAGAGTGACAGACAGACAGGAAGAAAGACCCTGTCACCTGGAAGTCACGACAGTCTGCTAACTGTCGGAATTGTGTCGGTAGAGTAGGGAAGGTGTGGAGTCTGTACTTCATTGGTAAGTCCATCCCAGTGTGCTACCCATTGTGTCCAGTATGACACAGACCTGTGGGGCGAGAGTGTGAGGGGACTGACGAAAGGAAGCTGCGAGGCGTCGAGCCGGCTTAACCTGGACCCAGAACCTGAGCACGACCGCACTACGGTCAGGAAGTACCACCCTGGACGAGCCAGTGACGTCACATCTTGTCCCGCGAGCCACCGACGTCAACAGAAAACGGATGAATCACCGCCACCCAGCCGCCATGCACTTAAGAGCATAAGTGTAAGTGGCTGGTGATTTAGATGAAATTTTCCTCCGGGAAATTTTATCTTTTGGTGGGAGGTTGATGTGAGGGGATGGTTCACCAGCTCACTTACAATAGTGCTCTTATGCCTGTGGGAGACCAGTACACTTGTTAAGTGCACTTGTTAAGTGTGCAGACTTGAGTTTGGTAACCAGCAACCGAAACATCTAGTGTTTGGGCTCATGTGAGAGCCCCAGTCATCAGCAGTCCAGAAATGTTACCTTGGCCGTGGTAGCATGTCTGTGGACAGAGATAGAGCCGATAGCATCATCTCATTGTAAGGCTGGGAGCGAGAGACTAGTTTGCGTGGGAAACAGGAGGTGCTAGGCCGCAGGCGTGAGTGAGCTGCGGGCCTCCCACGCGTGCTAGCCACTTGAGTTGTCGTCATGGAGACAGACGCCATCTTAGTAAACATCTTGAGCCGCCATGTTGGTCGGCCATCTTGGAGTTGCCCTCGGGGCTATGCTACACCGTCGCTGATTGGATGAGAGGGGTAGGCCGCAGTATGCCTTCCTCTCATTGGTTATTTCGAAGAGACGCGCAAGTCACCAGTGTGAGTATTTATTCTGGACATAGCCACCACCCTGTCAGGATGCTCCTGTACTCAATTCGGCCAAATTGAGTATAGTGCGTCGTGGTGGCTTAACTACTCAGCTGCTGCACCTCCTGCTTCATCTACGATAGTGGTCGTCACAGAATTCGGCCGAAGTCGTCGCTTGGAGGGGAAAAAAAAAACATTGTGTACAGTGAGTGGATAGAGAGGATCTTGTGATCGTGGGGTAATGTGCATACGAGCAGTAACAGACTCGTAGATCCCATACCAGTGATGATTAGACTTGCTAGTGCTCTGTAGCAGTCGATGGGAACGGGGAAATAAGTGTTAGTGCTTTAAGGCAGATTTCCCATGTTTGTTTAAGACGCAATCGGTGTGCGCGTCACCTGGGTACGAACGCTTCACTTCACCGGTGAGTCGAGGGTGCGAAACAAGCCGTGTTTTGAGTGGGAGGGTTCGGTGCGCGCCAATTGTACGAAAGATACCGCTGAGGTACCAGCCAGCCTACCACCACTGTGAGCCAGCCACCCATAGCGGGGTGCCTGATGTATGGGAATGGTGTGTGTAAGCCGGCAGTATGAATGTAAGTACCTATGTGTGTATTTCTGGTGATTAGTAGTCTCTAAAGCTTGAATTCGAGGTCAAGTGTTCCGTCGCATTGTCACGCAGCACCTGTGAGGCGAAGTGAAGTGTGGACGAGGAGATAATCACCCCCTTGTTGTCATCTTGTCAGTCCTGAGGGACTTACATCTTGTGTACACAGACGTACAGAGTGTGTGTGTGTGTGTGGGTACACACGGGAACAGAGTATACATAGATTAGCCAAGGACTGAGAGGATGTCCATGTAATAATAATTATTATTCCATTGTGGTAAGTAAATCATTCTTGATCGTCCGTGGGACGGAGTGATATCATTTCCATGTGTAAGTCTTGCAGGTGTGGAATTTCAACACTGAGCGCTCAGATATGTGGTAACGTCAGTGATTCCTGGCAATGATTATTGTGGAGTGTACCACAGTGTGGTTTTAATTTCTTGTATTGTTCCCAGGGCCGTGACAAGTGTGATATATATATATATATATATATATATATATATATATATATATATATATATATATATATATATATATATATATATATATATATATATTGTGGTTGCAGTATTAACGTAATTTTGGTAGAATTTGGTGAGTGACGAGGCTGTCGGGAGTGGCAGCCATCGCTCTGTCGGGTAACGTAAAACTCGGGAGTGTTTATTCGGCATGCGTGATCGATAAATCACTCACCCATGTGATTTAAGGAGTGCGAGATCTCCTTAGTGTTCCCAATAACGTTTGATAGCTGTAGGCTATATGAGTCAGCAGTAATTATATATATATATATATATATATATATATATATATATATATATATATATATATATATATATATATATATATATATATATATATATATATATATATATATATATATATATATATATATATATATATATATATATATATATATATATATATATATAATCGTAGTGTCACGGTGCCCAGTGTTATTGTGTTATTTACTGTGCGGTGATTGCAAATTATTATTGACTGTGTTGGTCCTTTACCTCCGACCAGTTCCGGCAACGCCTATATACTAACCATCCTGTGTCCTACCACCAGATTCCCCATAGCAGTTCCAGTAAAGAACATTACGGCTGCTACTGTGGTGCAACACCTATTGAAGATCTTCACCCAGTTTGGATTTCCAAGGGAGATTCAGTGTGACTGTGGCACCAACTTCACCAGTGATCTCTTCAAACGGACACTGGAAGAGTTCAACATCACCCAGCAAACACAGAACGTTTGTGAACGTTTTTAAATGGTGCCACAAAGGTAATACTCTAACATTTGACATAAATACGTATATCTGACGTTCTTAAAACCACTAGATATAACTAAAAACATGTATTCTTGAGACACGGTTTTTTAAGATTTATGTAAAAATTTAAAAATAATAGTGAATGCTATGGAATTATAATGTTTTCTTGCTTTATATATAAAAATAAAAAATTTCAGTCAACATTTCGTTTTTTTTTGTTTACTTTATGTAAACCTATCCAATTTACGTTCTTATAACGTAAATATAACATTTATATGTCGTCAATATAACGTTATTTACACGACATCGTTACGTTATTATAATGTTATATTAACGTATAATTCCTGTATAAAAACAAATATATATTGAGCTTATATTTTAAACCTTGTAAAATTGTCGTAAAACTTGGAATAAGACAGTAAGCATGCTTTATTTATGAAAATATAGAAACAAATCAACAAAATCATAAACCACATGTCACCCCTATATATAATTCTTTAGTTGTCTTTCCAGAGAATGTAATTTAAGCTTTGACAATCTTTCTTCAAATGACAGGTTTCTAATTTGGGGTATTAACTTTGTTATTCTTTACTGGAAGCATTCTAGTAAATTTTGAACCTTAAATTTTGAAATTAAAATAAATTGAACCCCATGCACAGATACCATAATTAAGATAGGGATAGATTAGTGCATGATATAGAGAGATGAGACCAGAGTTAGGTACATAATATCTGATTTTGGAGAGTATCCCAACTGTTTTAGCGATTTTCTTAGTTATGTGTTGTATGTGGGTACTGAAGTTTAGTCTCTTGTCTAGGAATAGGCCAAAAAACTTTCCATCTTTTTTATTGCTAATGTTTACATTATCTATCTGAAGCTGAATTGCATTTGTAGATGTGCTTCCAAATAAGATGTATAGTAGGTCTTTGCTATGTTAATTGTTAGCTTGTTGGTTGACATCCATATGTGGACTTTTTTTAGTTCATTATTAACAACATTATTTAATGTATGTGGGTTGGGGTTAGAGTAGATGAGGGTAGTATCATCAGCAAACAAAATAGGTTTCAGAATGTTAGAGACATTAGGCAGATCATTGATGTATATAAGAAATAGGAGAGGTCCCAAGATGCTGCCCTGTGGCACTCCAACGGTTATTGGTAGAGTGGGAGAGGTTATATTATTGATGGCTACACATTGGTGTCTATCACTAAGATAGGATTGGATATAGTCCAGTGCATGGCCTCGGATTCCATAATGATGGAGTTTAAGTAAGAGGTAATTGTGATTAACAGTATCAAAGGCCTTTCTCAGGTCAATGAAGAGTCCAATCGGAAACTCATTTTTGTCAAGGGCAGAGTAAATTATATCAAGGAGACTAATAATTGCATCGTTGGTACTCTTTTAGGAGCGGAAGCCAAACTGACAGGGGCTAAGAATGTCAAATTTTACGAGATAGGAGTAGAGCTGTTTGTAGATAATTTTTTCAAATATTTTTGATAGTATGGGTAGGTTTGATATTGGTCTATAATTGTTTATGTTTGCCGGATTACCTCCTTTATGAACTGGCGTTACTCTTGCTTTTTTAAGGATATCAGAGAAGGAATGACACTCAAGGGATTTGTTGAACAGCAGAGCTATAGGTGGCGCAATGGCATGGGAGGCGCTCTTGTATACAATGGACTGAGCTTTGCATACAATGGAGCTTTGGTTTTTAGTGAGTGTATGATGGACACAACATCTGTCGGGCTGACTGGTGAAAGGAGAAGAGAGTTTGGATAGCTGCCTGAGAGATATATGTGTTGATATGTGTCTGAGTCTGTGGGATTTTACTGGCAAGGTTAGCACCAACCGATGAAAAGAAGCTATTAAATTCATTTGCCATTTCTAAGTCAGTTGACGGTGTAAAGCCATCCTTAGAGAGTGTTATCTGGTTGTGGGAGTGTTGTTTAGTTCCTAGGATATTAGAGATGGTATTCCATGTGATTTTCATGTTGCCTTTTGCTTCTAACTCTATCGTCATTACCTATCCTCTAAACCTTACATTTGTCAGAATTAAACGGCCTCCGCCAATCATTTGACCATATATCAGTACCCAATTTAGATCGTTTGATCGATCAATTTAGACCTCCTTGTATCATATATCATCATACATGATGATATAATGATACACACTATTGGGTATGCTGATGAAATAATTATACACACTACTTGTTATGCTAACATGCAGAACACTCTTAACTCTGTATTAGTCTCATGTCAGGACTTAGGTTTAGTCATATCTCAGCAGAGGAAACAAAGATACTATAAACGGGTGTCCACCCAGGCAGGGAGGAGCTGTTCACAAGATGCAACTGTATGATATGGCTCCCAGCTTGACTATGCTAACAGATTCAAATACCTTGGCCTTGTATTGTCCTGTTGTATTTCTGACTCTGTCGTCAGTATAAAGAGAGGCTCCATAAGCCCTCTCTTGGAGATGTTGCAGGTTATCACTCAGGCTATGGTGCCAATGTCACAATTGTCAAAATGATGTACCTTGCGTACATCAAATCTTTAGTGGATTATGCTGCACCTCTGCTTGCCTTGATGACTGAAAGAAAGCTTAAAGGGCTTGAAAACTTGCAGAACGAAGCCTTGAAGATAATCCTTGGATGCCTCTAGTACCACAAAGATACTTAACATGAGGAAGGAACTTAATATTAACTTAATAATAGAATATGAGTGTACTGCATTACTCCTTGTATTGTACTGCATTACTCCTTGTAATGATCCTCATATTGTGCTTCAGTAATCTAATGTATAACCCTGAGATGTTTTCCTAATTGTATTTAGGATTCCTTGTTCATTATTGTATTGTGTATTGTTATTATTGTGTATTGTTCTGATCTGCTTTTGTGTCGAAAATTCTTGCATCGTACCTTGCCATCCTGCTTAAAATCATCTGTACTTGTAAAGTAAAGCTGTAATGTACCTGTTAAACACTTTTTATCAATTTTACTCCTAATTATTTCTCTAAAACTTTGTTTGTTTAAGGATTTGCTCAAAGATTTTTTTAAGGACTTGCCCGAAATGCTATATATACCTAGTGGCTTTACAAGATTGTAATTCCAACTTAAACTCTATGTTGTCTCTTAACCCCCAATGTACGTTCTTGTATATATATAAATAAATAAAATAAATAAATAAAGAAATAACTAGGGATCGAGGCTTTAATGCGCAGTACGTGCTTCCCTCACCTGTGACGTCACAGCGCCATCTGACGACACCATAAACACAGGCGGCCATTTTATGTTCCACCAAGATTAAAGTTTTGTTTTTTTAAATCTTGCCCCGAGGAGCGAGTTTATCGGGCAGCGCCCAATGTGTTCGCAATAGAATGTTCTACAAGAACATATGTATAAAATGTCACACAAGGATGCGTTAGACCGGCCGCAAATAAACAACTATACATAGATCACTAGCCGTGAGCTCCAAACAGCGACGAAATGTTTCTATTCTTTTCAGGGTTGTAAACTCCACACTTATTCTACAGCGTTAAATTTGGTATCACTGAAATCGCAATAAAATTCCCTACACGTACATATGCATATAAATGTAGAATCATGATCGCGCCCATCCTCAAGAGTGTGGGAAGTGGGTGAAGTGTTACCCGTTACCGCACATCGACGAAATTAGTATTGAAAAGTTTATTCTTTTCACTGTCCTGACCTTAATTTTCAAAGTACATATTTCATTTTTGTGCCAATGTGTTCACAATAAAATGTTCTACAAGGACATATGTATAAAATGGCACACAAGGATGCGTTAGACCGGCAACACAGAAAAAAACCTACGTCGATTAATTACACTCGTCGTGTCAACAATACAATAGTCTTTCCACGAAAATCCAATACAATGCCGTTTTCTCTATGCTATGTGACTATTAGAGAAAACAAAAATTGTATGGCAAACATGTTCATAGTATCTCCAAGTCATTGCAAATAGACATGTTATCTTGAGTGAGCTTGCAAGAATGAATATTGGTGGTTGGCTTCTTTGACTTCTTTTAAGAAAGGAGATAGATCACTTGCGTCTAACTATCGACCAATTAGCCTAACGTCTATTGTGGGAAAGTTACTCGAATCTATAATAGCAAATAAAATTCGTCTTCATCTTGAAAAACATAAATTAATAATTGAGTCGCAACATGGTTTTATAAATGGCCGTTCATGTTTAACAAATTTGTTATCTTTTTATTCTAGCATAGTTGAGGCAGTTGATAGTGGTAAGGATTGTGATGTTGTGTACCTTGACTTTAGCAAAGCTTTCGATACAGTGCCACATGAAAGACTGATTAAAAAGATAGAGGCTCATGGTATTGGGGGTGCTATATTAAGCTGGATTAGGGCATGGCTATACCAAAGGAAACAGAGAGTTAGTATAAATGGAGTCAAGTCAGAGTGGGAAAATGTTGTAAGTGGAGTGCCTCAAGGCTCTGTCTTGGGTCCTCTGTTGTTTATAATATATATAAATGATTTAGATTCAGGTTTGAGTAGCAACATTTGCAAATTTGCCGATGATACGAAAATCGGTAGGGAAATTAATTCGGAGGAGGACTCACTATCACTTCAAGTTGATCTAGATAGGGTTTTGAAATGGTCAAAGGACTGGCAGATGCAGTTTAATGCTGATAAATGTAAAGTTCTGAAGCTAGGTAATGATGATAGAGTTACAAGATACGAGCTAGATGGTGTTGAGATTGCGAAGTCGGATTGCGAAAGGGATCTGGGAGTTATAATTAGTAAGAATTTAAAACAAAAGGATCAATGCATAAATGTTCGTAATAAGGCAAATAGGACACTCGGATTTATTAATCGCAGCGTAAGTAACAAGACACCTGGTGTGATTCTCAAGCTATATCTTGCTCTGGTTAGGCCCCATTTAGATTATGCAGTTCAGTTTTGGTCGCCATATTATAGAATGGATATAAATTCACTTGAACGTGTCCAGCGTAGGATGACTAAGATAATTCCCCAAATTAGAAATCTTTCATATGAAGAAAGATTAACAAAGCTTAATTTGCATTCACTGGAAAGGCGAAGAGTTAGGGGTGACATGATAGAGGTTTACAAGTGGATGAATGGACATAACAAAGGGGATATTAATAGGGTATTGAAAGTATCAACACAGGACAGAACGCGAAACAATGGGTATAAATTGGATAAGTTTAGATTTAGGAAAGACTTGGGTAAATACTGGTTCAGTAACAGGGTTGTTGATTTGTGGAACCAATTGCCGCGTAACATTGTGGAGGTGGGGTCCCTCGATTGTTTCAAGCATGGGTTGGACATGTATATGAGTGGGATTGGGTGGTTATAAATAGGAGCTGCCTCGTATGGGCCAATAGGCCTTCTGCAGCTGCCTTTGTTCTTATGTTCTTATGTTCTTATGTTGTTGGATCAGGGGTTACTTTAGAAGTGAGGAACTAATACTGAAATTCAAGACAGCAATAGAATTAGTTAGGAGCAAGGGAGGAATCCCGATCATATGTGGCATTCTTCCAAGACAGACTGGCAGATGCAGTTTAATGCAGATAAATGTAAAGTTCTGAGGCTAGGTAATGATGATAGAGTTACAAGATACGAGCTAGATGGTGTTGAGATTGCGAAGTCGGATTGCGAAAGGGATCTGGGAGTTATAATTAGTAAGAATTTAAAACAAAAGGATCAATGCATAAATGTTCGTAATAAGGCAAATAGGACACTCGGATTTATTAATCGCAGCGTAAGTAACAAGACACCTGGTGTGGTTCTCAAGCTATATCTTGCTCTGGTTAGGCCCCATTTTGATTATGCAGTTCAGTTTTGGTCGCCATATTATAGAATGGATATAAATTCACTTGAACGTGTCCAGCGTAGGATGACTAAGTTAATTCCCCAAATTAGAAATCTTTCATATGAAGAAAGATTAACAAAGCTTAATTTGCATTCACTGGAAAGGCGAAGAGTTAGGGGTGACATGATAGAGGTTTACAAGTGGATGAATGGACATAACAAAGGGGATATTAATAGGGTATTGAAAGTATCAACACAGGACAGAACGCGAAACAATGGGTATAAATTGGATAAGTTTAGATTTAGGAAAGACTTGGGTAAATACTGGTTCAGTAACAGGGTTGTTGATTTGTGGAACGAATTGCCGCTTAACATTGTGGAGGTGGGGTCCCTCGATTGTTTCAAGCATGGGTTGGACATGTATATGAGTGGGATTGGGTGGTTATAAATAGGAGCTGCCTCGTATGGGCCAATAGGCCTTCTGCAGTTGCCTTTGTTCTTATGTTCTTATGTTCTTATGTACTTATCCAACAGGAAGTCATCTGTATTTTTCCAGGGACATAGGAGTGTAACAAGAGACTTTGAACTAGGTACCCCGCAGGGTGGTGTCCTCAGTCCTACCTTATTTAATATCTTAATAAACACGCTGTTAAACTCTAAACCGAGCAAACCCAACGTCCCCATCATTAGCTATGCTGATGATATAATGATACACACCACTCATTCATAATGATGTGCTGCCCGAAATCTTAGCGAAGTATCCAGCATTTCAAGTTCAAGTTCAAGTATGTTTATTGAGATAAGCAAGAAATACATCTCAAAGGGATAGAGTAGCTTAGGCTATTTCTACCCCCCTCTACTTCAAGTCCCTCAAGGGGCGCTCAAGTTCAGTGAGTCAAATACACAAATAACATTACAAGAATCCCATTTAACATTGCAGGTTAATATAGTAAGTACAGCATATTACAAGAATCCCATTTAACATTGCAGGTTAATATAGTAAGTACAGCATATTACAAGAATCCCATTTAACATTGCAGGTTAATATAGTAAGTACAACATATTACAAGAATCCCATTTAACATTGCAGGTTAATATAGCAAGTACAGTATATAATCGTCACACTCTTGGGGCAAACTTCTTGTAGCTCCTAAGTATACTGTCTATCATACCATTATCACACATCCAAACAATTTGATGTGGTACACTATTTAATTCCTTATTTCTATAGTTTTCAATAAGTTGACACTCTAATACATAATGTTCTAAGGTGTGGGCGTGCGGCATACCACATAATTTACACTCCTTATCTTCTTCACTGACATCAACACCGTATTGCCAGATATATTTGTATCCTAATCTTAATCTCATGTAAATTGAATCCTTCCAAGTAGACTTTCCTTTACCATAGGTGAAGGACGAATTTGTATTTATTATTGAATAATGCTTAAGTGTGTTACTACTGTCCACCATTGCCATTCTCTTTATCATTTCTTCACCCTCTTGGATCATCTTGATTCTTGTTTTTATTTGTTTCAATGTTAACTGACATATAACATCAACAAGAGGTTTTTCAGTGGCTCTTTTCGCTATGTCATCAACTACCTCATTCAACAGGATTCCCACATGTGAAGGGATCCACATGAATCTTACTTTATACCCAGTTTTTTCTAATTTCTTAACATTCTCTCTACACTCTATCACAATATTCTGATATACTGGGCGTCTGCTATTTAAAGACTCTAACGCTCCTCTGCTGTCAATAAAGAAGCACGCATTTTTACTACATTTGACTACTTCCTGTAATCCTGCTAAAACTCCTTGGAGTTCAGCCTGCGTTGAAGAGACATTGTCAGTTAAGCGGCGTCCAATAACACACATGACTGTAGCACATGACTGGAGCACATGACTGTACAGCTGCCGCCCAGTTGGGTGGGTGTGGAGCACATGACTGTACAGCTGCCGCCCAGTTGGGTGGGTGTGGAGCACATGACTGTAAAGCTGCCGCCCAGTTGGGTGGGTGTGGAGCACATGACTGTAAAGCTGCCGCCCAGTTGGGTGGGTGTGGAGCACATGACTGTAAAGCTGCCGCCCAGTTGGGTGGGTGTGGAGCACATGACTGTAAAGCTGCCGCCCAGTTGGGTGGGTGTGGAGCACATGACTGTAAAGCTGCCGCCCAGTTGGGTGGGTGTGGAGCACATGACTAAAGCTGCCGCCCAGACTCACCATAGATGTAAAGTGCCTTGTATAGTGACTGTTGTGAGACTCTTGTTGACCACTTGCGACACAGAGATTATTGATGTGTGTATTTGTGTGGTTATTATAAATATGTATTTATTTATTTATTTATTTATGCATATACAAGAAGGTACATTGGGAATGTGTGGATACATAAAATGGTAATTACAGTCTTGTAAAGCCACTAGTACGCGCAGCGTTTCGGGCAGGTCCTTAATCTAAGAAAATTTTAAGTAGGTAAATACTTGCAAAATTTATAAAAAAATGATAACAAAATGTATGTGTATGTATATATATGTATACGTATATATATATGTACATGTATGTATAAGAATGTGTACATGTATATATATCATTATTAATTTTGTAACTAGCGTTAAAAATTGTTATTTGCTTAACTAAACGAACTAGAGGGTTAATTCAGTTCCTGAACCGATTATGTGCCTCTGTAATCCTTTACACCACCGCCCACGGGATGGGTATGGGGTGCATAATAAAGAAAGAAATGGAAATAATAGGGGTATGAAATGTATCAACATAAAACATTAATGTTAGTGGCCATCAGGTAAAATCAGGTTATTATTTGTAAAGAATTTAAATGAGTTAAACTAAATACGAACTTAATATATTTTGCTAACGCAAAAATATATTCCCGAGGTATGGTAATTTCAAATAAATATTTGATACACTTATTTGTAAAAAAAAATTTTATTTTAGATTTTCGTATTGCTTGATAATATATAATAGCGTTTAGATAATGCTGGAGCTGGACATTCTTTAGGCTCGTTGCATTTTTGGTGGTAGTCGCCGCCATTTTAGAACCGTGTGGAGACGGACGCCTGGTGGCTTATACACAAACTCCTGCTGCATCTCGATAGTTAAGGTAACTGTTTTCTTTTATTTGTTCTTAAACATGTGTAGTATATATATAAGCTTGTGGTGGTAGGCTGGATGGTGTAAGCTTGTGGTGGTAGGCTGGATGGTGTAAGCTTGTGGTGGTAGGCTGGATGGTGTAAGCTTGTGGTGGTAGGCTGGTTGGTGTAAGCTTGTGGTGGTAGGCTGGATGGTGTAAGCTTGTGGTGGTAGGCTGGATGGTGTAAGCTTGTGGTGGTAGGCTGGATGGTGTAAGCTTGTGGTGGTAGGCTGGATGGTGTAAGCTTGTGGTGGTAGGCTGGATGGTGTAAGCTTGTGGTGGTAGGCTGGATGGTGTAAGCTTGTGGTGGTAGGCTGGATGGTGTAAGCTTGTGGTGGTAGGCTGGATGGTGTAAGCTTGTGGTGGTAGGCTGGATGGTGTAAGCTTGTGGTGGTAGGCTGGTTGGTGTAAGCTTGTGGTGGTAGGCTGGATGGTGTAAGCTTGTGGTGGTAGGCTGGATGGTGTAAGCTTGTGGAGGTAGGCTGGATGGTGTAAGCTTGTGGTGGTAGGCTGGATGGTGTAAGCTTGTGGTGGTAGGCTGGTTGGTGTAAGCTTGTGGTGGTAGGCTGGATGGTGTAAGCTTGTGGTGGTAGGCTGGATGGTGTAAGCTTGTGGTGGTAGGCTGGATGGTGTAAGCTTGTGGTGGTAGGCTGGATGGTGTAAGCTTGTGGTGGTAGGCTGGATGGTGTAAGCTTGTGGTGGTAGGCTGGTTGGTGTAAGCTTGTGGTGGTAGGCTGGATGGTGTAAGCTTGTGGTGGTAGGCTGGATGGTGTAAGCTTGTGGTGGTAGGCTGGATGGTGTAAGCTTGTGGAGGTAGGCTGGATGGTGTAAGCTTGTGGTAGGCTGGATGGTGTAAGCTTGTGGTGGTAGGCTGGATGGTGTAAGCTTGTGGTGGTAGGCTGGATGGTGTAAGCTTGTGGTGGTAGGCTGGATGGTGTAAGCTTGTGGTGGTAGGCTGGATGGTGTAAGCTTGTGGTGGTAGGCTGGATGGTGTAAGCTTGTGGTGGTAGGCATGTGTAGTATGTATATTTATGTAATATATTTGGCATATTTAATGGCATTTAGTTAATGCCACTTAGTGGCATATGTCTGCACCCTTTCTAGTTTGTTGATATGCTGCTTAAGATATGGGCACCATACAACTGCTGCATACTCCAACTTTGGTCTAACAAAAATTGTGAACAGTTTCAAAATTTCTGTTGAAGAAATCCTGTTTCCTAATTCTGCATCTGTTTTGGTATAACACCTCTTTTTTTATTAGGCCTGCAATTATGAATGGCTTTATAACCAGCTAAGTTGTAGAGTTGGGTATAGTCTTTACTTAGCCAAGTTTCTGTTAAAATGAGGGTCCGTCTAATTACCACAAGCTACACAAGCTTCACAAAGCTTCCTAGCAATACGTTAGTAATGAATAAATATGATAGGTTAGGTTGACCTAACCTAACCCAACCCAACGTAACCTAACCTAACCTAACCTAACCTCACCTAACCTAACTGACGCTTGGATCGTTGACTTGATTTGGCGTCACCAGCTCTTTATTTTCATCTAATTTCTTTATAAAAAGATACTTTTTCAGATTAAAATTGTTTTTCCATGTTGTACATTCAGCACCGAATTCAGCACAGAATATTTTTGTTAAACAGAATTTGTTATATAAATAACTGTTAATTTTACAGAATCATCTATCAACGCACATCCGCAAGTTAAGGAGGAAGACGTGACCTTTCAAATTTCTGAAGTACTGAAACATGCACCAAACAGGCCTGGTGGATCTAGGAACAAGGTAAAATAATTTAAATTTGTGTTTTTTTTTGTACTAATTATCCGTATATATATATATATATATATATATATATATATATATATATATATATATATATATATATATATATATATATATATATATGCAATTGACGATCACTAAACACAGATCATTTGTATGCAGAAAAACCACAAAGAAATGCAGAAAGGGGGGTGAACGTTTCGGCTTTTCAAGGCCTTTGTCAACACCAGACTGTGAACAACACCAGTCTGGTGTTGACAAAGGCCTTGAAAAGCCGAAACGTTCACCCCCCCTTTCTGCATTTCTTTGTGGTTTTTCCGCATATATATATATATATATATATATATATATATATATATATATATATATATATATATATATATATATATATATATATATATATTGTGTGTGTATATGTATTTGTGTGTAAATCACGGAAATTAACATGTGGTGAAAAATGTGACAGTGTCAGACCACGAAAGAAGAATTGAACCAGGAATTTCTGTAAGTACTTTAATATTTAAATAATACATCTTCAGGAGGAATGATTCCTTCTGAAGATGTATTATTGAAATATGAAAGTACTTAAGGAAATTTCTGTTTCAATTCTTCCTCAGTGGTCTGACACTGTCATACGTAATTACCCAAGTTTTGAAAGTGAACAAATTGTTTACAATGGTTTATAATTTAACAGTGTCAGACACAATTACATCTTGCTCATAAATACCATTATACTGTATACCTCACTTGTTGTAACATATACACACATGAAGTGTATTATGTAGCATTATCTGTAATCTGATTTTCAGAGCTGCTCATTACAAAATACTCTTTAAAAAAGTGCTTCTTAACAATAAAAGCATTTCAATATATCCATTATCATCTGTATCAAACCTTATTACAGGTAAAACCAGTAGGCATTCTACTGTATTTTATCAAACCCTTATTAGAATAATAGATCTTGTAATGATTTTGCAAAAATAGTGGCATTTACTATTTTTAAGATTATTAAAAAATTTACCAATATGGTGCATTCGGAAGACAAACCAAATTTTTCACTTTATCAAAATAGAAAATATCTCGGAAACTCCGAAACTCAGAAAAATCCAGATGACAACTAATTCTTCACCTGCTACAGCAACAGGAATGTGTGTGTGTGTGTGTGTATATATTTGTGTTGTTGAATATGACCGAAAGTGTAAGATTAATGATTCTAACACAAATCGTCTGAATATTTGTTTTTCTTCACTGTCGAGAGTAGTTAAAAAAATTTACTCGAGTATATTTTCACACTTTATTTATGGTCTCTGTCCCTCTCCTTACTGCTGCTGCTGTTTCTAACATCTTTGCATCTCTTGTATGTTTGGGGGTTTGGCCTCTTGCTATATATTGATTCCATTTGTGTGTGTTTGGGTCTCTGGCCCTCTCGCAATTTCTGTTGAACAAACCCCCTTTTCCTAGTTCTGCATCTCTCCTTAGGTATAAATTTTGTTGTGCCCTATCATATATTTCACAAAACTTGACATACATCTCATTTACTTCATGTCCTATCAGCAAGTGTTTGTCAAATTCTTTAAGGAAAGTTTATCATCCTGATTGCAGATCTCTAGTGCTATTATGTCAACTTCTTGTGGATTCGCAATCATTATTTAATTTACCTTTAGGTGTTCTTTCACCAGCACAGCAACACTGTACCTCTCCCAACCAGTTTAAGATAAAAACTAAGTACTAACTAATTAACTCAATGTAACCTACCTCACCCCCAAAATGTCAACCCATGTCTTCTATTTTAAACAATGCTGTTTTGTTGACCAAATTGTATTTTTGCTTATTTTTGCAATGTTCCCCCCCCCTTTTTTCCATTCTTTTTTTTTAACACAATTTATACTTTAATCTCAATTAGTATTAAGTTTTAGTCTTAGTGTTTTTCCTGCCCGAAACGCTTTGCATAATAGTGGCTTTCGGCATTGTATGTACTAGCTCTATCTATAAATCCATCAACTTTTGTATCTTACCTTGTATGTATGTACCTTACCTGAATAAGAATTTATTACTATCGCCTTTCCTTATTTTTCTGTCTCGTCTCCAAACTGAGTAGCCCCTTGAGAATATGACCTCATTTAAAATATCATCTTTCAAGTTTTGTCTCCATGAGTGCAACAATGTCTGGTATCTGCAGCTGTATTACATGACTTAACTACAGTATCTTTGATCTCGCTCAATCTATGTTTGTGTATGCAATTTTCAGGAACATGTTCCCCCTCTCCTTATTCTTCACACCCCCTTTCTCTAGTGATTTTGTTGGTATATATATATATATATATATATATATATATATATATATATATATATATATATATATATATATATATATATATATATATATATATATATATATATATATATATATATATATATATATATATATATAAGTTTGTGTGTGTGTATTTACATAAACAAATAATTAAATATTATTTATCTTAATATCTTTTCAGGGAAAACTTGCAATAATGATGAAACTACCGAAAAGAAACAAGGGAGCCGATAGGCCGAGCGGACAGCATGCTGGACTTGTGATCCTGTAGGTCCCGGGTTCGATCCCGGGCGCCGGCAAGAAGCAATGGGCAGAGTTTTTCACCCTATGCCCCTGTTACCTAGCAGTAAAATAGGTACCTGGGTGTTAATTAGCTGTCACGGGCTGCTTCCTGAGGGTGGAGGCCTGGTCGAGGACCAGGCCGTGGGGACACTAAAGCCCCGAAATCATCTCAAGATTTCCTCTAACAAATGTCTTTTTTTTTTTTTTAATTTCTTCTGTTACGTTTCTCTCCTATTTTTCTTGTCTCTTCTTATATCTCTCCTTTCCTCCTCTCTTCTAACACCTCTTCTTTCCTGTCTCTTCTAGCTTCTCTCTTCCTATACTTTTTACAATTGTGGTATTCACTTCATTTTATCTTGTATATTTTTCTTCTCTTGTCTTTCTCTTGTCTTTCTCTTCTCTTGTCTTTCTCTTCTCTTGTCTTTCTCTTCCCCTTCTCTTCAATCTTCTCTCATTTCTCTCTCCCCCCTTCTGTTGTTTCTGTTCTGTCTTCTCTCCCCCTGCCTTAATTTTTTCATTCTCTTCTTCTGTGTGTTTCGGTCTCTGTATCTCTCTCTCTCTCTCTCTTCTCTCTGTCTCTCTCTCTCTCTCTC
>WNGS01010356.1:0-12765 GCA_020271785.1 Procambarus virginalis
CATATCTACCTACCCAGGCTTTGCGCACTGGAGAGGACACTCCGCTTGGCTTCAAGCGTCGAACCAACACGGGAGTGACAGTCTACCGGTTTTACGAGAGTGTAATGCCAGGGGTTATTTCGATGGTGGGAGGGGGTTACCGCACCCCACTGTGCAGCTACCACCTGCCTCAAGCTGGGCACACACCAGCCAATAAGGTGTGTTGCCTCGCCACGATCCGTTAACCTCACTGGGTGGGTGGGGTTTAGGGTGAAAACCGACAAGCTGCCTGACACTTTGCACCTAGCAATACCAAACTAAAAAAAAAAAAATATCAACTGCCCTAAAGCTGGGCACATGGAAAGTCAGGATACTGACCCAGGTTTCTCTGATGACCTGCAAGATATCAACGACTCCCGAAAAACAGCAATCATTGATAGGGAGCTGAGCAAACTGCAGATGGATATTGTTGCTCACCAAGAGACCAGGCTTCCAGGATCAGGATCTGTGAGAGAGAGAGGGCCTTCTCTTCTGGCAAGGAAAACCTCCAGATGAGACCAGAGAGATGGTGTGGGGATCTGCCGTCAGGAATGCACTGTTGGGACACATTATGCCACCGGCGGGGGAAACTGAACGAATTCTGTCTCTGCAACTGCACTCCCAAACAGGACCAGTCAATGTAATTAGTACATATGCACCACCCTGACTTCTCCAGCAGAGGCAAAGGAAAAAATGTACGATGACCTCAACAGAATCATAGCGAGAATCCCTGCAAAGGAGCCACTGTTCAACTTCGGCGACTTCAATGCCAGAGTGGGTGCTGATCACAACTTTTGGCCCACTTGTCTGGGTCAATTCGGCATAGGGAGGATCTTCTTGAGGTATCTTGAGAGATTTCGGGGCTTTTTAGTGTCCCCGCGGCCCGGTCCTCGACCAGGCCTCCACCCCCAGGAAGCAACCCGTGACAGCTGACTAACACCAGGTACCTATTTACTGCTAGGTAACAGGGGCATAGGGTGAAAGAAACTCTGCCATTGTTTCTCACCGGCGCCTGGATCGAACCCAGGACCACAGGATCACAAGTCCAGCGTGCTGTCCGCTCGGCCGTCCGGCTCGACCGTTCTCAGGATGAATGAGAACGGGCAACATCTGCTAGAACTCTGCTGCTTTCATGGTCTCTGTGTCACCAACACGTTCTTCGGCACAAAGCCTCAACACCGAGTCTCTTGGAGACATCCCAGATCCAAGCACTGGCACCAGCTTGACCTGATTTTTACCAAGCGTGCAAGTCTACCCAGCATCAAGATTACACGTAGCTATCAGAGTGTTGTCTGTGACACCGACCACTCCTTGGTATGTTGCAGGGTCAAGATGCAACATCACTCAAAAAAGGAGGGCAGACCTCGCATTGACACCACCAAGACCTGCAACCAGGACAAGGTGGAAGAATTTGCACGAGTGCTTGAGGAAGCTCTCCCTGGCCCAGCTGGGGTCACCGCCTGTAAAAGATGGGAGTACTTCAGAGACGCTGTGTTCAATGCAGCCGTTTCCACCTTTGGCAAGAAGACCAGCAGGTCGGCAGACTGGTTCGAGATTCACTCGGAAGAGATGACACATGTGATCCAAGAAAAGAGAAACGCCTTGGCAGCCTACAGAGACTGCCCAAATCAGCGTAACTTACAGATCCTTCGGGCCGCCCACTGCAAAGTGCAGCAGAGCGCCAGGGGATGTGCCAACAACTATTGGCTCCAGCTCTGCTCCCAGATACAGACTGCAGTGGATTCAGGCAATGTAAGGGGAATGTTTGACCGCATCAAGCAGGCCCTCGGCCCAATCCAGAAAAAAAACGCCCCTTTGAAATCTTCCACAGGCGAGGTGATTCAGGACCAGACACTGCAGATGAAGCGCTGGGTCGAACACTACTCTGAGCTATACGCCAGGGAGAATGTGGTCACCGAAGACGCCCTGAGCGCCATTGAGTGCCTGCCTGTGTTAATGGAGCTCGACTGCGAATGACCCTCGAAGAACTTAGCGAGGCCTAAGACTCCCTTGCTTCTGGCAAAGCTCCTGGAAAAGACGGCATTCCTGCTGAGACCTTGAAGTGCTGCAGAGGTAGCCTATTCATGGAGCTGCATGAAATTCTCTGCCTCTGCTGGGAAGAAGGAGAGGTCCCACAGGACATGAGGGACGCGAACATCGTCACGCTGTATAAAAATAAAGGTGACAGGGGCGACTGCAACAATTACCGTGGAATCTCCCTCCTCAGTATTGTCGGAAAGCTGTTTGCTCGAGTCACATTGAAGAAGCTCCAAGTACTTGCAGAGAGAGTCTATTCAGAATCACAATGCAGATTCAGAGCTAACAGGTCTACCATCGACATGGTCTTTTCCCTCAGCTGCAGGAGAAATGCAGGGAACAGAAGCAGCCACTCTTCGTAGCCTTCATAGATCTGACGAAGGCCTTCGATCTCGTCAGCAGGGATGGCCTCTTCAAGTTCCTCCCCAAGATCAGATGCCCACTCAGGCTCCTCAACATCATCAGATCCTTCCACGAGAGCATGAAAGGCACTGTGGTCTTTGATGACCTAACATCAGACGCCTTTGACATCCGAAGTGGAGTAAAGCAGGGCTGCGTCATGGCTCCAACCGAATCCGGGATTTTCTTCGCAGTTAAGCTGCAGCACGCCTTTGGATATGCCATGGAAGGCATCTACCTCCGGACCAGGTCGGATGGAAAGCTCTTTAAACTCGCCAGGCTGAGAGCCAAGATGAAAGTTCGACTGAGGTGTCTGTGTGACTTCCTTTTTGCCGACGTCGCAGCAGTCACTGCCCACTCAGCCGAAGACCTCCAACAGCTCATGACCCGCTTCAGCGAGGCCTGTCAGGCTTTCGGGCTCACCATCACCCTGAAGAAAACACAAGTCATGGGACATGGAGTGGACTCCCCACCTGACATCGGCATCTCCGATTCCAAACTGGAAGTCGTTCACGACTTCGTGTACCTGGGCTCAACAATCTCTGACTCCCTCTCTCTTGATACGGAGTTAAACAAACGCATCGGTAAGGCATCTACTATCCTGTCCAGACTGACAAAGAGAGTGTGGGCCGACAATAGTCTGACTGAGTATACAAAGATTCAGGTTTACAGAGCCTGTGTCCTGAGCACTCTTCTTTATGGCAGTGAGTCTTGGACACTCCACACCCGTCAGGAAAGACAACTGAATGCCTACCACATGTGCTGCCTTCGACACATCTTGGACATGACCTGGCAGGACACGGTGACAAACATCAACGTCCTGGGGAGAGGTAGAATCACCAGCATGTACACAATGCTGAAACAGAGACGAATGCGCTGGCTCGGGCACGTTGTGCGAATGGGTGACGGCAGGATCCCCAAGGATCTCCTGTACGGAGAGCTGATGCAGGGAAAGCATCCAACAGCCATGCCCCAGCTACGGTACAAAGACGTATGCAAGAGGGACCTGAAAGCCATGGACGTCGATCTTGCTATGTGGGAAACACTGGCCGTTCAGTCCGGGGGCAGTCTGTTCAAAGAGGTCTCTCCAAGTTCGAGGAGTCACTTGCCGAGAAATCGGAGGCAAAGAGACAGAGAAGGAAATCCAGTAGCCAGGAAGACAGACCAAAATCGGACTTCGTTTGTGCTCGGTGTGGGATGGACTGCCATTCTTGGATTGGCCTCATCAGTCACACCAGATGCAGTACCAGGATTGACAAGCAGGGCGCAACTCCATAGTCTCCCGAGACTGAAGGATGCCTACTACTACTACTATATTACAGTTGAGGTTGATGAGAGAAATGTAAATGTCTACCATTTACATTAGGCTTGGATTGTCATTTGTGAGGCCATTCAGTTAAATGTAGTGGGTGTCATAAGGAGCCCATTCACGAATATTAGTCACTGAAGGCGACGGATAGTGAGATCCTTAGTACTGCAGGATCTCTCTCATATTGTCGCTAAAGCCACAACTCTAATGCAAGAAAATCAGAGCCGGAACACATAACTGTAATTTAAATCACTAATGTTAGGTGAGGACTCCTTTCATGACACTGTAACATAATAGAACTTAGCAATGCGAGATTATAGGTTGACACTGAACAAATATATAAATGTTAATGGTTTAAATTTTACTCCTTCCCGGACAGAAGCAGGAGAGTAGCCGGGGTGGGAGCGAGGAGAGCAGCAGCAGTAGCACAAGCAGCAGCATCATCAGCAGCGGCAGCAGCAGCAGAAACAGTAGCAGCAGAGGGACGCAGCAGAAGAAGGAAGGAGGTGGAGGGGCAGTTCACACGCTGGGCCAGTTGGTCCGGAACACCACCACCACCTCCCCGTTCTTCGTGTAAGTCCAGACATGTAGTGATTGTTCTTGTCCTCCCTGTTCTTGTCATGTCTCAATGACCGCCTCTCTCTTGGCCACTTTCAGTCTTTTTGTATCTTTTAATGTCTTTTTTTTCATAATGCAATGTCTGTCTTCCTGTCTGTCTATCTATCCAACCCGTCCTCTTAAAATTACGTTGCTTGTCGCACGTTTGCCCATATGGCCAAAAAAAGAAAGTAATTTGAAATGAATTCGGCTCACGAAAGTGACGTACTGTACCGTTTTCTGTTTTGGAAACAGAAACACTGTTCTGTCTCTCCGACTTAGTCGGTTAGGTTAGCAGAGGAAACTTTCAATTAACTGTTTTCATGACTTTTGAAACCTTAGCAGAACTTCCTGACCTCCGAACCTACCACAGGACCCTTAACTTGCTGTTTTGGAAGAAAAAATACAAAATTTATTTTCAGTTATTTATCTTTTTCAAATTACATCCATTTTCGGCCATACGGGCAAACATCCAAATTTAGATGTAATTTGTAAGAGAACATGTTGCGACATCTGTCTATCAGCCTGTCTGTCTGTGTTGCTGTTAGCACTGAGCGGAGGGCTGGCCTGATCCCCTTGTCTTCAAGCCAGGTTGTGGGAGATCATTCTTCATCTCGAGCTGTCGTGACAGCAAGTGTAGTCTAGACAGCCTGCGGGTCTGAAGAACCCACATATTCCAGGGGTTTAGAATGATCAATACTTACACGTAGATCAGTTACGACACGATCAAGGCAAGAACTTGAAATGAATTGGAAAGCTTAAAAAAAATCAAGGTTTAAAACTGCTATAAGGTCACCAAAGTCACTCTGATCAAGACACTGGGAGAGGTGTCAACAATTGTATGTTCTAACAGTTGGGAAGCATTGGAAGGGAGTCTGGATGGTCTATCTGGAAGTAAATTACACAAACGTTCTGCCATAATGACGTTTTTACATTGTTTATGCCATGATTTGGGATCCTGGATGTTGATATAGTTTGAAGAACGTAATTTTAACGTATACAGAGATGATCACATCTCTCTCTCTCTCTCTCTCTCTCTCTCTCTCTCTCTCTCTCTCTCAAGTATTTTCTGACTAAAAGAAAGCTGATTGCTTTCTTCCTGAGATCGCTGAAGGATTTTCTGAACAAGTCTCATCAAGCGAAAAAATCTAATCCCAACAACAAGCTTGTTCCATTAGTCTTCTCTGATCTTCATAACTACCAAACAACCACCTTTTTCTCTCGCGTCGTAAACCAGTGCATAATGAACTTTCTCATCAAGTAAAAAGAAATCTCTTTGTCCTACAATTTTTTTTCAATTGGCATTGTTATGTTGATCTTCAGATCAGTAGTGACTATTTCCTTCTTATTTTACGGATTATCCTGCTGCATAGATTCCATAAGGTTTCTGGACGTGATGTTGGAGAATCCACTAATATTGAAGTTTCTAATTTCCATTTTGGTGGTGTTATGTTCGTGTTGTGGCCTAGAGTGATACTAAATCATAAGAGGTATCATTATCTCTGATAAAGAGGAGCCGAGTTACTGTTAATTTGTATGTGGTCTCTATGTGGGTCTTACCATGTAGCACATTGTCTGTCTGGTGCCACATTGGTCTGTCTGGTGCCACATTGGTCTGTCTGGTGTCACATTGGTCTGTCTGGTGTCACATGGTCAGTCTGGTGCCACACTGGTCAGTCTGGTGCCACAGTGGTCAGTCTGGTGCCACACTGGTCAGTCTGGTGCCACACTGGTCAGTCTGGTGCCACACTGGTCAGTCTGGTGCCACACTGGTCAGTCTGGTGCCACACTGGTCAGTCTGGTGCCACCCTGGTCAGTCTGGTGCCACGCTGGTCAGTCTGGTGCCACAGTGGTCAGTCTGGTGCCACGCTGGTCAGTCTGGTACCACAGTGGTCAGTCTGGTGCCACACTGGTCAGTCTGGTGCCACAGTGGTCAGTCTGGTGCCACACTGGTCAGTCTGGTGCCACACTGGTCAGTCTGGTGCCACACTGGTCAGTCTGGTGCCACACTGGTCAGTCTGGTGCCACACTGGTCAGTCTGGTGCCACACTGGTCAGCTGGTGCCACACTGGTCAGTCTGGTGCCACGCTGGTCAGTCTGGTACCACAGTGGTCAGTCTGGTGCCACACTGGTCAGTCTGGTGCCACAGTGGTCAGTCTGGTGCCACACTGGTCAGTCTGGTGCCACACTGGTCAGTCTGGTGCCACACTGGTCAGTCTGGTGCCACACTGGTCAGTCTGGTGCCACACTGGTCAGTCTGGTGCCACCCTGGTCAGTCTGGTGCCACGCTGGTCAGTCTGGTGCCACAGTGGTCAGTCTGGTACCACACTGGTCAGTCTGGTGCCACACTGGTCAGTCTGGTGCCACACTGGTTAGTCTGGTGCCACACTGGTCAGTCTAGTGCCACACTGGTCAGTCTGGTGCCACGCTGGTCAGTCTGGTGCCACACAGGTCAGTCTGGTGCCACGCTGGTCAGTCTGGTGCCACACTGGTCAGTCTGGTGCCACACTGGTCAGTCTGGTGCCACAGTGGTCAGTCTGGTGCCACACTGGCCAGTCTGGTGCCACACTGGTCAGTCTGGTGCCACACTGGTCAGTCTGGTGCCATACTGGTCAGTCTGGTGCCACACTGGTCAGCCTGGTGCCACACTGGTCAGTCTGGTGCCACACTGGTCAGCCTGGTGCCACACTGGTCTGCCTGGTGCCACACTGGTCAGTCTGGTGCCACACTGGTCTGCCTGGTGCCACACTGGTCTGTCTGGTGCCACACTGGTCAGTCTGGTGCCACACTGGTCTGTCTGGTGCCACACTGGTCAGTCTGGTGCCACACTGGTAAGTCTGGTGCCACACTGGTCAGCCTGGTGCCACACTGGTCTGTCTGGTGCCACACTGGCCTGTCTGGTGCCACACTGGTCAGCCTGGTGTCACATTGGTCTGCTGGTGCCACACTGGTCAGTCTGGTGCCACACTGGTCTGTCTGGTGCCACACTGGTCAGTATGGTGTCACACTGGTCAGTCTGGTGCCACAGTCAGCCTGGTGCCACACTGGTCAGTCTGGCCACACTGGTCTGTCTGGTGCCACACTGGTCTGTCTCAGTGCAGAGTGTCAGACGCCTCTGCACTTAAAGCATTGAACACATTGCCTTACCACAAACTATCATGTTCAAAATCATCAGTGCCCTCTAGCACTTCCTTAACACCTTCTAAACACACCCAACTCATCATCACTATCTAACACACAACACTCATCACTCCTTTTAACACGGTGCAAACGTGCCAAACTTCCACGTGCAAACAATCTTCATGTCAATAAACCTTTCTCGTGTAGTGCAAATTAATTTTGACTGCTGCTCCGACTGGCCTCATTTTTATGTATATAAACCTTTGTTGGCGTTTATTAAGGGTCATTTTGCCTCTAATATTGGTAGATTGTGTAAATACGGTCAGTGATTTGAGAAGGTCGACTGGTTATTGGCATGGACGAATTTGTGCATTTGGTCAACATCGGCTAGACCACTAAGGGAGGCTGACGGTTTATTGATAGTTGCTTCATATCGTCCAGAGTGGTTGGTGGTGTTGTAGGACGATGGTGGTTTGTGGTTGGTTATTGTGGTGTTGGTTGAATGTAGTTTAAGAGTGGTCGTTGTGGTGGTTGCTGGGATGGTAATGGTTTGAAGGTTGTTGTTGTGTGGGTGGAAGTACGAATTGTAGTGGTTTGATTATTGTTGTTGTTGAGGAAGTTGGTATGGTAGATGGTTGTTGTATTCCTTGCAGCGATATTGGTCATTACTGAAATGTTTTAACATAATAACATACGAATACCATTTTTGTCGATCTTTTTGTCATACAAGTGCGTAATATTGGAACTTGTTGTATGAAACTAATAATGAACGAGTCTGTAGCAGATCATTTGGTCAATGTGAGTGTTGGACCAGGAGGCCAAACCCCATTCATATATGACCTTCCGGTCATATATGAATGGGTTCATTATATATTATATATATAATATATATATATATATATATATATATATATATATATATATATATATACTCTAATATATATATATATATATATATATATATATATATATATATAATATATATATATATATATATATATATATATTAGTATATTAGTATATTTTGGTAGCAGTCTTTCCTGTAGACATATATTATTAAATATGACCGAAAAAGTAAAATTAATAATTCTAACACAAATTTTCTCAATATTTCTTATGTTTCTGTTCACTGTTGATGGTAAATGAAAAATCAGTTCTCCAAAATTCATTTTTATTTCTAGTCTGACGCGACACTTGAACGCGTTTCGTAATAACTTATTACATTTTCAAAGACTTTAGTTTACACACACACAGCTATAACCTGCAAACACTAAACAGAGTTCTACTATGCTATGATTTAAACAGTTTTCCTTTTATACCCGCATTTTGGGTGAGGTAATATGTTACAACAGTTTTGGGTGAGGTGGACAAAACTTTCAACACTAGACAGAAGACGAAACAATAGGTATAAATTGGGTAAATTAAAAGGAAGAATGGAAGTAACTGCAGAGGGCCTATTGGCCCATATTTCTTGATGCTTCTATATTGGTGTGGAGTCTTGAAGTGGGTAGAATATAGTTGTGCATTAATTGGCTGTTGATTGCTGGTGTTGACCTCTTAATGTGTAGTACCTGGTATCTACAGGACGCCTTAATCCGCTTGACCATCACGACCGGACAAAGGAAGTGATAGCCGAAGCTATTTGAACCACTTCCCCGCTGGCACTCGGATGGTAATCTTGGGCATAGCATTTTATCAATCACCTCATTCTTTGGGGCAACACGTGAGAAACACAAATGTGAATAAGCCTGAATGGTAGATACCAGTTGCGTTGCTCATGGCAGTATGGGTTCGAGTCACTTCTGGGGTGTGAGTTTTCAGTTGCATATAGTCCTGGGGACCATTCAGGCTTGTTCGCATTTGTGTTCCTCACGTGTTGCCCCAAAGAATGAGGTGATTTAATAAAATGCAATGCCCAAGGTTACCATCCAAGTGCCGGTGGAGAAGTGGTTCAAATAGCTTCGGCTATCACTTATTTTTGTCTGGTCCTGATGGTCAAGCGGAGTAAGGCGTCCTGTAGATACCAGTTGCGTTGCTCCTGGCAGTATGGGTACGTGTCACTTCTGGGGTGCGAGTTTTCAGTTGCATATAGTCCTGGGGACCATTCAGGCTTGTTCGCAAATATTATATATATATATATATATATATATATATATATATATATATATATATATATATATATATGTAGCTCACCATCCGGGTTGCCATCGCCCTCCCCCTGCTCTCCGGGTTCCATGAAGAGGTGATCGACTCCCAGGCTGTCAGACATCTCTTCTTCAGCCCCATCAGATCGACTCACTCCGTTTTTGTTGCACTGCCTAGGGATCACAGCACATACAGGGAACGCCACCTCGGCAATTCCCTTCCCGTTCCCACAGGCCTCAAATACTCCGCCTTTCTCTCTGTAGTGCTCCAAGCACTCCTCGCCCTTCACGAGGTTAGGGAGGACACATCCTCCACATGCGTCATTCCCAAGGATGACTTGCGCCTCCATCTTGGGCATTGATGCGTAGACCCCTACCACTAGGGTCTGGCTGCCATAATCAGAATCAAATGTTACCTTGTGCAGGGGCATCTTCACTGGGCCTCCCGCAGTGGTCACAACAGCCACCCCCACACAGGTATTCTCATAACCCTCGGGGAACAGGGTTCTACTCACCAGGGTAAAATCAGCCCCGGTGTCCCTTAATATCTTCACAGGAACGGGGTCAGCCTCCCCCATCCATACCATCCCCTCACACACGAAAAGGTGAATTCTCTTCTCCACTCTCGGTACGGACTCACTCCGCACGTTTTCGGTCACTTGGTCCTTCCTCTGAACGAAAGCAACGTTCCACCGCAGCTTAGGGTGTTTGCAATCCTGCGCGAAGTGTCCATATCCTCCACAGTTGTAGCAGCGGACCCTTCTTGGCGGTGACCTTCCACCACCGCTCGCCCTGGCAACGCCTCCAGAGACCGTCGCTCCGTGGGTCTTCCTTGCGCCTTCCATCATCTCCCTCGTAGCGTCCCTCGGCACAACAACAGATCCAGCACTCTCAGCTAGGGGCTTCTTGACTGTTTCCACAGAACTTTTCAGTCCCCTACCGTCTCCACTTGAGAGGTGGGACTTGGGAGAACTCGTTCCTGTCCTCCATCTGTCTGTCTACCTAAAACCACTCCCATAGCCGGAGTATACTGGCGGTCAGTGCGGTCCCTCTCTGCGTGGTCGCAAGGCTTCCTCCAACATGTCGGCTCTGTCAGCAGCAGCCCTCAGGCCTTTTATGTCCACCTCCTTGACTCTAATCCTGATCTCAGGAGAGAGCACGGACATAAATTTTTCCATGACCATTTGCCGTTTGATGTTCTCAGCTGACTTAGCTTCTTCAGATTCCAACCACTTCAGAAATCTTCTTTCCATCTCCCTCGCCATCTCTGCATAAGATTTACCTGGCGATCGGGTACATTCTCGGAACCTTTTCCTGTCACACTCTGGAGTCAGCTTAAACGAGTGAAGCACTGCTCTCTTCACTGCATCATAATTGGTACATTCCTTGAGGTCAAGCATGTTGTAAGCCTCGCGAGCTTCAACGGTGAGCCTACCCTGAACCAGCTCCGCCCACTCTGCTCTTGGCCACTTCTTCAAGGTAGCTACCCTCTCGAAATGGTCAAAGAAGCCCTCAGCTTCATTAGACACAAAGACCGGTAAATCACACTCTCGTACCCTGTGCTCTTCCTGCTGTGGGGGTGCGGGTGGGGCTAGCCCTAGTTCAGCCTGCTTAAGCTCAACCTCTCTGTTAGCTTCAATCTCTTGCTGCTTCAGCTTGGCTTCCAGTTCGCGCTCCTCCCGTCTCAGCTGTGCTTCCGCTTCTCATTCTTCACGTTTCAGCTGTGCTTCTGCTTTTCGTTCTTCACGTTTCAGCTGTGCTTTTCGTTCTTTACGCTTCAGCTGTGCTTCTCGTTCTTCACGTTTCAGCTGTGCTTCTCGTTCTTCACGTTTCAGCTGTGCTTCTCGTTCTTCCCTGCGCAGCTGTGCCTCCTGTTGCAGCTTCATCATCTCCAGCTTGACACTGCACCGGCTGCCGCTGGATCCTCTACGGCTTCCACCAATGCTCAAATTCTCCCCTGCACTGGCAGGTGTCTGTGGCCGTTCCTCCCTCAAAGCCTCATCTCGGGCCCTGAGCTGTGCCACAATCTCAAGCCTCCTTTCTCCCACTTTGGAGGATCTCGACTGGAATCCAAAGTGGTCAGCTATTAACTGCAGCTGCGCCTTGGTGCAATCCTCCAGCACCTGTTCATCCCTGGTGTCAATAAACCTTGCTACCTTCTCGTCCTCCATACTTGTGCTATAAGTGAATACCTGTTACCTGTACCTAATACCTTCGGCCACTATCAAGCATCACAATCGCAACCGTAATCCTGGCGAGGTCACCAATGTCAGGGGGTGTCCCTCTCTCTAGCCAGTCACCACCAAGTATTAGTAGTGATGGACGTTACTTACGGTTGCCCTACGGGTCTTCACTCATTCCTCACAGTGCCACTGTTCACCAGGAGAGTCTCTCAGTCTGTCTCCAGCTGGCCTCATAGCCTGAAGACGAGTGAGAACACGATCTCTTCACTTGATCATGTGCCCACCCCGACAGAGGGCTCTACCGCTAACTAAAGGTCGCCAACTGGTGTTTTCCGTGTCCAGTAACACGTCAGTGGAATTGTAGTACTATAGTAGTAGTGGCCCAAGAGAATACTAATCAATTTGGTAACAGGCTAGTATATGTTTAAATCACTCTCTCTCTTCGATAGTCTCAATAGCAACAAAGTAATGGAGGGATAACACAAACACGAAAGTGGTTTTGTAGTTTATATAAAGATTAAAGAATCATACCTCTGGATCAACAACATGGCGAAGGAATAAACGAGCTGCCTTCTCTCTGTCTCTTCATAATTCTGGATCACTCCGGAATGGCAACACTCCCAGCTGTCGCGCGTTCCCACGCTTCAAATGCAGTGTTATCGAATGTTTGGCAACTCGCGAGATGCCACTCCCACTCACTCTGCTCACTATACTCACTATTGGCGTGAGGCGCCTGTTATTCCTTCATGATCACAGTAATCACAAATACTGGCAATAAACCCAGTAAATCACTAGACATATGAATACACTATTCAATAACTCCAGCATATATAGTTCACTTTATCAACATTTATAATAACGAGGGTAATAATAGGCACACAGCCTTATACTACTAAATTGTACATTTATATATATATCCTGTGGCACAAACTAATATTATAAACGACACATAAATATA
>WNGS01010356.1:22767-40172 GCA_020271785.1 Procambarus virginalis
GGGGACTGCATCACAGGTTACAGAGTGTACATATTCCTCGGCAACTTGCTGATGCTTGGTGATGGTGAAACTGTTGGCAGGATGTCGACTGATGTAATCAGCGGGATTGCCTGCACCTGGCTTGTATTTCACCGTAAAGTTGTATGGTTGCAGACGAAGAGCCCATCTCTCAATGCGAGCTGGTGGTTTGGACTTTGGATTATTGAAGATGGTCTCCAACGGTTTGTGGTCAGTGACTATCGTGGTAAAGGGTGCACCAAGCAGATACACATTGAAGTGTTCACAGCCCCATACAAGAGCAAGAGCTTCCTTCTCTGTCTGACTGTATCGTTGCTCAACATCTGTGAGAGAACGGCTGGCGTAGGCAATTACTACTCTTGAATCTGGTTGACCAGGTTTGTGTTGGGCTAACACAGCACCTAAACCAACAGGACTAGCATCCACCGTTAACTCAGTGTCCATTGATGGATCAAAGTATGCAGCAGTCGCATTTTCTACTAGTGCATCTTTCACAGCATCAAATGCATTTTGCTCGACATCGCTCCAGTACCATGATGCATTTTTCTTCAGGAGCTCACGTAGAGGCTTCGTAATGGTAGCAAAATCTGGAATGAAGCGAGAACAGTAGTTTGCCATTCCCAGAAAACTATGTACTTCAGTGGATGTTGAAGGAGGTGCAGCATTCTTGATATCTGCAACTTTCTTAGGATCTGGAGACAGACCTTTGTCACTAAGTACATGTCCAAAGAATTCAATTTTATGTTGATTGAACTCACACTTTGCTCGGCTTAGCGTCAAATTCTTTTCTCGTAAGCGTTGCAATGTTGCACGAAGAGCTTTGTCGTGTTCAGCTTGGGTACGGCCATAAACAATGATGTCATCAGACATGTTGTCAGCATTAGGTATATCTTGCAATACCTGGCTGATGATGTGCTGGAATACTTCAGCAGCACTGTTAATACCAAAACTCAGGCGCTTGTACCTATACAGACCTCGATGTGTCGTAAACGTTGTGATGAATCGACTCTCATCATCAAGTTCAAGCTGATGATAGCCCTTGTTTAAATCTAACTTGCTGAATACAGTTGCACCATTCAAGCGGTAAATCATATCATCTACAGTGGGTGTAGGATGGCGTTCACGCATTATTGCCTTGTTGGGAACACGCATGTCTACACAAATGCGTATCTCATCTGGATTCTTCGGCTTTGGTGGAGTGACAATTGGGCTTACCCATGGTGTTGGGCCTGTTACCGGTTCAATGATATCTAGTTCTATCAGCCTATCCAGTTCGGCATCGACTTTCTTGCGAGTATGGAATGGTTGTCGGCGATGTGGTTGGGCAACTGGAATTACATCTGGGTTGATATGCAGATGTACCTTGCTATCAGTATAACAACCTATGGATTTAAACCGATCAGAAAATTCAGCAACAATAGCATCAACATTGTTTGCAGATTCCACTGCTACAGCATTAGAAAGCTGAAGTAGCCCCAATTTGGTTGAAGTCTTGTAACTGAGTAAAGACTCCTTTGCATTCCTAACAACATGGAATGTAGTAATGAGCATTGCATTCTTTGACTTAATCTCTGCAGTGAAAGTTCCAATCACTGGTAAGGCTACCTTTGAAGCATAGGCAGTGGCTTTGCCATTATAGTTTTCAAGCTTTGGGAACTGTTTTTTAAATTTTTCATAGTGGCACTCAGCAATGGTGTCAATGTTTGATCCAGTGTCAATGAGAATTTTGAGACAAATGCCAGCAATGTATACTATAGTCTCTGGGTTGTTTGGAAGATCATTCCATTTTGTGATTGATTGTACTCCATAAATATAATCACATTCACTGTCATCTGAGACTGGTTGTAATGAAATGTTGTCTTGTATATTATTAACATTCTTGATTTGAGGTGCAATATTGTGTTTGCCACCTCGACTCCTATGACTTGATCCTCGTACATTGCTTTTATTTATTGATTGTGGTTTCTTTAGTGCGGAACGACACATAGCACCAAAATGATTTAGTTTTCTACACTCATAGCACTTCTTACCTTGTGCAGGACAAACATTATCTTGGTGTGGGTAGTCTCCTCCACAATTGTAACATTTATTATTGACAACCTCTGATGTGAGTCGTTGTGACTGCTTGAGTCTTGTTCCATGACTCCAGTTGTGATGTGGTTCTCGGCTCAATTTAATGTTAGGTTTGGCATGATATCTTCTATGATCATGGTGTACTCCCTGAACCTTACATACTTCATGACTGTTAGTAACAGTGGCAGAACCGTTGTTGGCACTGCACTCCATGGCACGAGCATCACGTGCAGCATCTTCCATTCGACGAGCCATATCCAGTATCTTGTTAAGAGAACTTTCATCATCAACAAGTTCTAGAGCTCTTCGACGAAGACGTGTAGATGTGCATGTTTCAATTATTTGCTGTTTGATTTCTTTGTCAACATCAGCAAACTCACAATGGGTTGCTAAACCCTGCAGACGTGTATGGTATTGATCAACAGTTTCATTAGAGAGTTGTTTTGCTCTCCTGAAATGCATAATTTCCATAGCAGTATTTTGCCTTGGTTTGAAATGCTCAGTTAATTTGGCCTTGGCAGTGTCATAATCTTTGGCACCACCAGTATCTTTCAGTGTATCAAAGATATCACAAACTCTATCACCTGCATAGTGAAGCAGAAAGGCACGCTTTCTTTCAGCACTTTTGATGTCAGAAACTATCAACAAATTTTCAAACCTTTTAAGCCATTTGACCCACCTCTGTGACAGGTTTGTCTGGTCACAGTCAGGATCAAATGCAGGAAACTGAGGTATATTTGCCATTTTTACTGAATAAATTTAAACTTATCACTTAAAATGTTCCTCAGAATATATAACACTTACTGCACTGTATATGTTATTTAAGAATTCACTGTAATTACTTTAATTTTGCAAAGCACACAAGCATTTTAATGCAAAAGTTCACAACAGTGCACAACACAGCAGCAACTGACTTCTTACCTAGCCCTTGTGTACATGTGTTGTTCCTACTCACAGCAACACAGCAGTTGTTAGCAGTTGGTACAGCAATTGGCAGCAGTTGACAGCAGTAGGCAGCAGTTGGCAGCAGTTGGCAGCAGTAGGCAGCAGTTGGCAGCAGTAGGCAGCAGTTGGCAGCAGTAGGCAGCAGTAGGTTCACAGCGTGAAGAATTTTGTAGCACGGAGCGTCGTTTCGTAACCAAAACATCGGGTTTTGTACACTGCATCAAAGCGTCGTTTCGTACACAGCGTCGGCAGATTCCTCTCTCACAGCAACAATCAGCACAGCTTGGGTAGCACACAGCATTGGCCAGCACACAGCAACGGCCAGCACACAGCAACGATCAGCACACAGCAACAGTCAGCACACAGCATGGGGTTGCATACAGCATCGGGTATGGTGCTCACAGACAGCTTCTCCTTCCTCCTCTGGGCGAGACAGCATGCTCCTTCCTTGTGTTTTGTTGAACAAAATACCTGCGTTCCCAGTTCATCCTCGTCGCCAGTGTGGTGTCTGGTGTATAGCTGAGATAGTCTTGGTAGTAAGGTTGATGTAAAGTCATTCCTGGTTACTGACTTTAATAATAATAAACGATTACATGACTATGGCTCCCAAGCTTGGCAGGCGTCCTGTGTGCTCTTGTTTACCTTCCTCTAGTGGCGTCCAGCCGCCGCACATAGAAAACGGATGGTACCATTTTCTGTGAACATGACAGGTACCATCGAGAAAAAAGTCTTAGTCGACATGAACTTGAAACCGGCCATATACTGCAGGTATGTTGACGACATTTTTACACAGGTACCTGATGTCAGACATCTGCAGGAGCTGAAGGAGGCATTTGAGCAGAATTCTGTGTTGCGTTTCACTTACGATATGGAGAAGGATGGGAAGCTGCCCTTTCTAGATGTAACAGTCATGGAAAGGAGCGGAGGTTTCCACACTGTAGTCTACACTAAGGAAACAAACATAGGAATGTGCCTAAATGCCAACAGTGACTGCCCAGACAGGTACAAGAGGAGTGTTGTTAACGCTTATGTCGACCGTGTTACATTGTTACATTGTAACATTGTTACAATGTTACATTGTGTTATGCATGACTGTGTTATGTTACATTGTGTTATGCATGATAATGTTATGTTACATTGTGTTATGCATGATAATGTTAAGTTACATTGTGTTATGCATGATAATGTTATGTTACATTGTGTTATGCATGATAATGTTATGTTACATTGTGTTATGCATGACTGTGCTATGTTACATTGTGTTATGCATGACTGTGCTATGTTACATTGTGTTATGCATGACTGTGCTATGTTACATTGTGTTATGCATGATACTGTTATGTTACATTGTGTTATGCATGACTGTGCTATGTTACATTGTGTTATGCATGATACTGTTATGTTACATTGTGTTATGCATGACAGTGTTATGTTAGCGTTCTGTCCAGAAAAATATCTTCCAGATAATTTGACAGTCTCCTAGAAAAATCTTCAAAATGTGAGGTAGCTGATCTTTTTATTGTATTTCAGTGTTGCTGTAGTTATGTTAGGTGGTTCCTCTGTTGTGGTAGTTATGGTAGGTAGTTCCTGTATTGTGGTAGTTATGATAGGTAGCTGACTACCTTTTTCTTGGTAGTTAGCAGTAATCCTCATTGAAGTTCTTAATTATCAGAATCCATCTTGAGAAGAAACCTCCGCATGGCGGGAGTCAACTGAGGAGAGATCAATTATACACAACCATCATATTTAAAACATACAAAAAATGGCAACTGAATCCTAGCAAAATTTGAAAAAAAGTAGTCACTGGAGCGAATTAAATACTTTTAGACAGAAATTTGGTGCACGAAGCAAAATTCCAACACACTGAAGTAACATTTACTTACCTGGCGCTGCGTCCCACTGGAACACACAAAAAGCAGCATAAACTATCAGTAGCACACATTATACAGATTTTCACAGTAGGTACAAATACAGCGAATAAAGTCCGTATCAGTAATATAAGAAACCATGGTTAAGAAAGTCAGCTCGCAACAAACACGAAAGATTCTATGTCAACTCTCAAGAAATTAGTTAACTGCGCATTTGGTATCAGGACAAAGAACGTTATTCTCTGCTCTGAAGGTGGAATACAGAACATTTTACATCCATCTATTCTATGGATGTAGAATATTCTGTACTCTACATCCATAGATGAAGATGTTGATTTCCATCTACATCTACTATGTATTTTACTTGTAGAATATCCCTAAGATAATAATACTTGAAACAATGGTAAGTTCAGTATTATAATATCATCGTTGAGACCTGTCTTCCCCAAGCAGGAAGTAGTGTCCTCGCCTCTTCAAAACTCAGCAGTCTTACACTCTGAACCTCCTTCATAGGTGGTAGCTTGATGCCGCTCCGGCCTCTGTTGCTTCTCATGGCTGATACCAGACAGGACTCTGATGCTTCTGATGCCTGTGGCACCTCTAATATCTCTGATGCCTCCATCGTCACTATACATGTTGTTGCCATGATGCACTCTGCCATAGAGTCGCCAGTGTGGCGGCCCACTCCTGCCGGCGGGACGGTGGAGTAATTGCCCGGTTAGCAGTTTCTGATCAATGATCCTCGTCTGCTTGTTCTATCAAACTACCGCTCAATAAAAAAAACTTTCTTAACCGAAACGATTTACAGTTTCCTTTGCATCTTTTGGTGTTTCGGAAATCTGCTGTAGGTCATGATACGTGCGAGGTGAGTCTGGCCTCCGTGAGAGAGTGTCGGCTCTCTGCTGATTGGATCTGGATCTTTAATAACCTGGCCAATACAAGTGGCATTCGTAACTTATTTCCGAAATCATTGGCTGATTGTCACGTGACTTCTCGCATGTGATGGGTTGGGAGAGTCATGTATCTCTTGGTCTCAGAAGCTTGATGAGTCACGGCACTTGAAAATAAATTTAACAACATAAAAACGGGTTAATTAAAACAGTAAAAGCACTTCTTAGTTATGATAATACTTGTCTTCACGCTTAGCAGGAAATATATAGGAAGTTGCCCATATTTTGTTAGCAGCAGATGAATTAGCATTAATATATTGCTAGTTATCAAAAGCACTTTTTTATTATTATTACTACTACTTTTTTTTCTTTTTATTTTTAAAACAATATAATTACATCGTACATTAACCATATAAAACAAGAAAGCACAGAATAACAAAGAACACAGAATGACAATAACACAGATAACAAGTAACACAGAGCAACTTAACACAAAAGTGAAAACAAAGAATAATATAAAACACATAGGAACACACACACACACCAAAACCAAGCTGCACTACCCAGATGGGGCGTGCCAAAAGCGTCAGTAATGACAAAAGTGCACAAAGAACACAATAAAACCAAGGGTAAAAATAAACAAGTAATACATATATACATCATAATACAAACACAAAACACACGCACCATGCGTCACACCACACAACAGCAGACATCACACCACAGAATCAAGAACAAAGTAATAAAACATGGTAAATACAACACCGTAAATACAACATAGTAAGTAGAACACATGACAACATAGCAAGTAGAAAATTAACGAATATAACAAGGGAGTAATAGAACATAGGAAACACAGTAAACATAACATAGCAAAAAGAACATAATAAAGTGGTACAGTAGAACCTAAAACGTATATTATCAACATAGTAACGTATAGAACAACATAAATAAGACACAGAAAACAGAACGTCAAAACGCGTACAAAGAGCCACAATCGCAACACAGGACACACACACGACACATAACACTGGCCAAGAAAATGACAAACAAAAACAACAGGCCTTAAAAATCAAACGAAGATACAGCGTAACAGGCCCACACAGGAGCCAGAAATAAACAGACACACCGCACACACAAGAACACGCACCCGTGCACGAAGGCACCGGGCAACAACATCACACACACACACATACAAGAATAAGCACTAAGCAAAAAGGACAAAAAAAAAATCAACCACACTTACTACTTCTACTTCTCCGGGTATTCCTGCTCCGGAAAACGCAAGCAGTAAGCCTCCCAAACCAACTGCTTGTCATCAGATACCGGACGGCCAGGAGCCGCACAAGGCCGAAGCATTAAATTCGGTACCCCAGTGACAAAACCCCTCGGAACCCAAACGGAAGAAGAGACCAATGGGACAGGACGCACCAGGCCATCAAAGCCACACCTCAGAGGACAAGACCCATCAAACACCTCCCCGGACGGGAAGACGACAGAGAAGGGCTTCTTTGTAGGGGGGCCGGTCACAAGGGAAGCACACTGGGCAGCGCACAAGGACCCACACCAGGACCCACTTCAGACGCCTCACAGAGCCCCACACAGGGGGCACCGTCAGACGCGCCATGTCCCCCACCACCAGGAACAGGAGCAGGTTCCCCTCGGCGCACATCTTTCGTCAACACCACCACAAGGTCACGGTCACTAGGGGCAACTGCCCGGCGGTGAGTCACCAGCAGGAGGCGCAGGACCCAACACAGGAGGCAGCACAGGGCCACCCACAGCACCGTCATTCACATCATCGCATTCATCAGCCCACGCACGAGGAGGCGACCCATCCCTATCCTGGTGAGAACGCTTAGGGACCGGCTGCTGATCGTCGGAGCTGTCACCCCCTACAGGTGTCGCCCAAGAAAACCCTACGGCCGGCCGCCACACAACCGAGGTAGCACGACCACACAGAAAGTCAGCCGGAACCAGAGAACCAACAGGCGGCTGGCAGGAGAGAAGGGACCCACACAAGCGAAGGAGGCCGCGACGACGATGACATGGCCAGAGGAGAAGAGGCCTGCACAGGCAAAGAATCCTGCGGAAGCATAGAAGATGACTGCAGGGGCGGGGCCGCACACACCACCACCTTGTCACTAGCCCCACCACACGCACCCACCGGCCCACCAGCCGAAGAATCGGCTGGTGGGTTGGTTGAGGAGGAGAGGTTGAAAAGAAGAGGTTGTGGAGGAGCATGGAGCCTGTAGAGAGAAGCAGTACGGAGAAGACGCTCTTTTTGGGTGTTGGTTGAGGTCCTGGGAAGAGCATAAGTGTGTGTGGGGGTGTTCCCTACAGCAAGTCGTGAGCCGGGACCAGGAGCTTCAATTCAACCCTCAACAGAGGACGAGTCCACATCATTTATGGTGGAAGTAGGTAATTCAGTTTTCCCTCCCATTCCCCTTGAGTTAGTGATTAGCCAGAGTATCTTCTATGTCGTGAGCAGGGCTCACCAATGTCTATGTTTCTAGTAAGACACAGTTGTGAAGGGAGATGCTATAGAGCTCTCACGAGATATATATATGGTGTGTGATTGCACCTGTGGTTTGATGAAGAGATTACTGTGACGAGGACATTTATATTTACGTGTCATTTATATTATAAGTTCGTGCCAGAGGTTATATATATAAATATACAATTTAATAGTGTAAAGCTGTGTACCTAGAGTTACCTCCTTATTATAAATATTGATAAAGTGAACTATATATACTGGAGTTATTAAATAATATATTCATATGTCTAGTGATTAACTGTGATTATGCCAGTGTTGTGATATACTGTGAATACGAGGGAATAATAGGCGCCTCACGCCAATAGTGTGAGTATAGTGACAAAGTGAGCAGTGTGAGGAACAGTGAGGAGTGTGAGTGGGCATGGCATCTCGCGAGTTGCCAAACGTTCGATAACACTATGTGGAGCGTGGGAACGCACGTCAACTGGGAGTGTTGCCATTCCTGGAGTGTTCCAGAATTGTGAAGAGGCGGAGAGAAGGCTGCTCATTTATTCCTTTACCATGTTGTTGATGCAGAGTTATGATTCTTTGATCTTTTAAGAAAACTACAAAACCACCGCCGTGTTTGTGTCAACCCTCCATTACCTTGTTGCTATTGAGATTATCTAAGAGTGAGTGATTTAAACATATACTTACCTGTTACCAAATTAATTAGTATTCCCTGGGGCCAATACTATATTGCTACTATTCCACTGAGGTGTTACTGGACACGGTAAACACCAGTTGGCAACCTATAGTGAGCGGTAGAGCCCTCTGTCGGGCGGGCACATGATCAAGTGAAGTGATCATGTTCTCACTCGTCTTTAGGCTACGAGGCCAGCCGGAGACAGACTGCGAGACTCTCCTGGTGAACAGTGGCACCGTGAGGATTGAGTGAAGACCCGTGGGGGCTACATTAAGTAACGTTTATCACTACTAATACTTGGTGGTGACTGGCTAGAGACGGCGAGAGAAACCCGACAACACACAGTCCATCCTCATCAACACACAGCCCAACCTCATCAACAAATAGCTCGTCCTCATCAACACACATCCCATCCTCATCAACACACAGGCCGTCCTCATCAACACACAGGCCGTCCTCATCAACACACAGCCCGTCCTCATCAACACACAGCCCGTCCTCATCAACACACAGCCCGTCCTCATCAACACACAGCCCGTCCTCATCAACACACAGCCCGTCCTCATCAACACTTAGCCCGTCCTCATCAACACACAGCCTGTCCTCATCAACACACAGCCAGTCCTCATCAACACACAGCCCGTCCTCATCAACACACAGCCCGTCCTCATCAACACTTAGCCCGTCCTCATCAACACACAGCCTGTCCTCATCAACACACAGCCAGTCCTCATCAACACACAGCCCGTCCTCATCAACACACAGCCCATCCTCATCAACACACAGCCTGTCCTCAACACATAGCCCGTCCTCGTCAACACACAGCCCGTCCTCATCAACAAACAGCCCGTTCTCATCAACACACAGCCTATCCTCATCAACACATAGCCCGTCCTCATGAACATACAGCTCGTCCTCATCAACACACAGCCCGTCCTCATCAACACACAGCCCGTCCTCATCAACACACAGCCCATCCTCATCAACATATAACCCGTCCTCAAGCATTAATACGTTGCTAGTTATCAAAAGCACTTTTTATTATTATCACTACTACTTGTCATCAGGCAATGTTCGTCCATCCAGCGACCAACCCCCAAAGGGTCATTCGTCAAATTTAAAGTAATGCATATTCAAACTAGTGTTTTTCTTAAACAAATAATTAATAATATTCTATATGTAGCATATCAAGGCGTAGAGTAGATTAGGCCCGCTGTTTGGACTATGCTGGCAAAGTATTTGTATTTGTAGTGCTTGGGTTTACCGAAATGTGATTCGAACGGAGGTCGTTAGCGAAGCACTATTCGAACGTCATCATTTATGCAACCTGACCTCATCAACACACAGCCCGTCCTCATCAACACACAGCCCGTCCTCATAAATACACAACCCGTCCTCATCAACACACAGCCCGTCCTCATCAACACAAAGCCCGTCCTCATCAACACACAGCCCGTCCTCATCAACACACAGCCCGTCCTCATCAACACATAGCCCGTCCTCATCAACACAAAGCCCGTCCTCATCAACACACATCCCGTCTTCATCAACACACAGCCCATTCTCATCAACACACAGCACGTCCTCTTCAACATAGAGCCCGTCCTCATCAACACACAGCCCGTCCTCATCAACACACAGCCCGTCCTCATCGAGACACAGCCCGTCCTCATCAACACATAGCAAGTCCTCATCAACACACAGAGTGTCCTCATCAACATGCAGCCCTTCCTCATCAACACACAGCCCGTCCTCATCAACACATAGCCTGTCCTCATCAACACACTACCCGTCCTCATCGAGACACAGCCCGTCCTCATCAACACATAGCAAGTCCTCATCAACACACAGAGTGTCCTCATCAACATGCAGCCCTTCCTCATCAACACACAGCCCGTCCTCATCAACACATAGCCTGTCCTCATCAACACACTACCCGTCCTCATCAACACACTGCCCGTCCTCATCAACACTCAGCCCGTCCTCATCAACACACAGGCTGTCCTCATCAACACACAGCTCGTCCTCATCAACACATTGCCTGTCCTCATCAACACAGCCCGTCCTCATCAATACATAGCCCGTCCTCATCAACACACAGTCCATCCTCATCAACACACGGCTTGTCGGAAAACCCGACACCATTTACTAATATTAAATACAATATGCAGATAATAGTGCTTTTTTTGTATACACAAGTTAACCCATAGAAAATGTAACTTGTATTGGAGTTTTCCATCAATAGAAAACGGGATATCATTGCCACTTAGTGCTATAAATTCACCAGCTCTTCTGTTGGGAATTATTCTTAATACAGCAGTCTTTGGACTTTTAACATCATAAAAACATCTCATTTGAATTAAATTAATTATCAGTATTAAATTAGAGTAAATGTGACCTTTCTACTAATTATTGACATCTAAACAAAGAGCAGTGGAGAGAGGTCAGCCATTGTTAGACCATAGTCGCTGGAGCAAATTCCGCTCCTATAATCTCCCTTTCGATGAAGTGTTATGGAGATCAAATTAGTGCTTCTTCCGTCATAACACACAGTCAACATCAAGACAAGGTAAGTGTCTTTCCGAGATCTTATCTAGTCATTTTTGGCCGGTAATGTTAGGTAGATAGGATTAATTCCGGTTAGCACGCATGACAAGTGACACCATCCAGGTAATTATTCCTTGGTCCTTATCTTATATTTTTATACCGTATTTCCTCTGATATGGCTGTCATATGTAGGATTCCTGCTTTACAGCAAGTGTCCTTTTAATAGGTATAGAAGAGGAAGCAAGAATTAATCTTGGTACATCAGTTACTTGGGAGTTGAATGGTAGTCTCTCAACTACGAGGATTATTTGGTGTCTTCATCCTTGATTATACCTGGTGGATTAAACCTAATACACAATAAGATAAGGCATGTAAATTATCGTTACTAATATATGTAATTTAATAATGTAGTTTGATTGGCTGCATATATATAAATTTAATAAAAACCCCCCTAATGTGTAAGGAGTCGATTTGTGAGAATATTGCAGAAATACAGTCTGCTAAACATCATACAAATTGCTATCGAAAAATATAAATTAAATTAATATAAATCTCACGAGTCGGTTGCCCACACATCCCGTCCTCATCAACACACAGCCCATCCTCATCAACACACAGCCCATCCTCATAAAAAATGCTGTTAACCCAGCCACCCAAATCCATGTTTGTGAGTGAACAACGAATTTCACACTGACAACAGATGACATTCGAACATTTCTGAAACAGTACTTCGCTGACCACCTCTGCTCGAATCACTACTCTAAATGCTTCACCCACGTACTAAAAGTACATGTAATTGGCCACAAAACCAAACACTAAGTTGGTTTGATAGAATTAGATGTAGATAGTCATCTGTGTGATGATCAGCTGTCCTAAAGTATATAGCCACTAGAGCCACCATTCAACTCACCTGCTAGGTAACGAAATTTCAGAATCGCGACCATTAAGTGCCTTTGTCAACACGTAGATCAGAGATCACCAGCTTGATGCCACGTCCCCCCTCCCCCACACTCCCAGAGGTGCCCACATTGAAGCCTCCACCAACCCAGACTCTCGCAGGACCCCACCCTGAAGCCCCCACCGTCACCTCCTCCACCACTCACAATCTCAAGAGACAAAGCTGGCCCAAATTTGTGAGAGGAAAGACCCCAGCGGGCAGGCGTGACATTTCCTTCTCCCCAATATTTCAGGAGGTAACACAATCAGGACCCGAGCGTGATGGAAGAGATCGATCTCCAGAGGTGTGTAGCTCCTAGGCTGACGTCAGCACCTGTCACATCAGTCTTCACAAGATCATTAACATCCCCCCTTGAGGGCGACCCATCCTCACGGTTAGGAAGGATAGTCTGGTCGACCACGTCAGGAGGAGAGCTGGGATAGGCACCCATGCGCGGGGGGGATGAGTTACCTGTTGACATAACGTTAATCGTGATGGAGGAATCGCCTTTAATTGTACATAGGTTATAACCAGTTGATAAACGTCACCCCGTGTTGCAAGGGGCTCATTGCCGACAGGAAAGTTGTGTTGTGTATTAGCACTGGGTCGTAGGGAGGTGATTAGCTTCCTAAGGTATTATAATACAGTTATGTAAAATAATAAATACAGTTATATAATATAATAAAATAGGGGAAGGAAAACCCCGATTTTAAACCTCCGCAGCCTTGTGGCCATACCCTTTTGGGGAAAGGCTTCAGGAGTCAATCTCGAGGAAAAATCCAGAGTTGGATCCCCTAAGGTAGTTCGTTGTTGACTTCGACCTCATTCTGGCAGCTCCTGCGACGGTGCTGGAACAATGTGGATTGGCATTTGCCTTTCCAATGGATAATTTCAGCAACGTGGAGAGGAGGGACCTGCTGCATGGGTAACAGCTTCTCCTCCATATCTACCTACCCAGGCTTTGCGCACTGGAGAGGACACTCCAGCTTTGCTTCACAGCGTCGAACCAACACGGGAAGTGACAGTCTACCGGTTTTACGAAGAGTGTAATGCCAGGGGTTATTTCCGATGGTGGGAGGGGTTACCGCACCCCACTGTGCAGCTACCACCTGCCTCAAGCTGGGCACACACCAGCCAATAAGGTGTTGCCTCGCCACGATCCGTTAACCTCACTGGGTGGGTGGGGTTTAGGGTGAAAACCGACAAGCTGCCTGACAACTTTGCACCTAGCAATACCAAACCTAAAAAAAAAAAAATATCAACTGCCCTAAAGCTGGGCACATGGAACGTCAGGATACTGACACCAGGTTTCTCTGATGACCTGCAAGATATCAACGACTCCCGAAAAACAGCAATCATTGATAGGGAGCTGAGCAAACTGCAGATGGATATTGTTGCTCACCAAGAGACCAGGCTTCCAGGATCAGGATCTGTGAGAGAGAGAGGGCCTTCTCTTCTGGCAAGGAAAACCTCCAGATGAGACCAGAGAACATAGTGTGGGATCTGCCGTCAGGAATGCACTGTTGGGACACATTATGCCACCGGCGGGGGAAACTGAACGAATTCTGTCTCTGCAACTGCACTCCCAAACAGGACCAGTCAATGTAATTAGTACATATGCACCAACCCTGACTTCTCCAGCAGAGGCAAAGGAAAAATTGTACGATGACCTCAACAGAATCATAGCGAGAATCCCTGCAAAGGAGCCACTGTTCAACTTCGGCGACTTCAATGCCAGAGTGGGTGCTGATCACAACTTTTGGCCCACTTGTCTGGGTCAATTCGGCATAGGGAGGATCTTCTTGAGGTTATCTTGAGATGATTTCGGGGCTTTTTAGTGTCCCCGCGGCCCGGTCCTCGACCAGGCCTCCACCCCCAGGAAGCAACCCGTGACAGCTGACTAACACCCAGGTACCTATTTACTGCTAGGTAACAGGGGCATAGGGTGAAAGAAACACTGCCCATTGTTTCTCACCGGCGCCTGGGATCGAACCCAGGACCACAGGATCACAAGTCCAGCGTGCTGTCCGCTCGGCCGTCCGGCTCGACCGTTCTCAGGATGAATGAGAACGGGCAACATCTGCTAGAACTCTGCTGCTTTCATGGTCTCTGTGTCACCAACACGTTCTTCGGCACAAAGCCTCAACACCGAGTCTCTTGGAGACATCCCAGATCCAAGCACTGGCACCAGCTTGACCTGATTTTTACCAAGCGTGCAAGTCTACCCAGCATCAAGATTACACGTAGCTATCAGAGTGTTGTCTGTGACACCGACCACTCCTTGGTATGTTGCAGGGTCAAGATGCAACATCACTCAAAAAAGGAGGGCAGACCTCGCATTGACACCACCAAGACCTGCAACCAGGACAAGGTGGAAGAATTTGCACGAGTGCTTGAGGAAGCTCTCCCTGGCCCAGCTGGGGTCACCGCCTGTAAAAGATGGGAGTACTTCAGAGACGCTGTGTTCAATGCAGCCGTTTCCACCTTTGGCAAGAAGACCAGCAGGTCGGCAGACTGGTTCGAGATTCACTCGGAAGAGATGACACATGTGATCCAAGAAAAGAGAAACGCCTTGGCAGCCTACAGAGACTGCCCAAATCAGCGTAACTTACAGATCCTTCGGGCCGCCCACTGCAAAGTGCAGCAGAGCGCCAGGGGATGTGCCAACAACTATTGGCTCCAGCTCTGCTCCCAGATACAGACTGCAGTGGATTCAGGCAATGTAAGGGGAATGTTTGACCGCATCAAGCAGGCCCTCGGCCCAATCCAGAAAAAAACGCCCCTTTGAAATCTTCCACAGGCGAGGTGATTCAGGACCAGACACTGCAGATGAAGCGCTGGGTCGAACACTACTCTGAGCTATACGCCAGGGAGAATGTGGTCACCGAAGACGCCCTGAGCGCCATTGAGTGCCTGCCTGTGTTAATGGAGCTCGACTGCGAATGACCCTCGAAGAACTTAGCGAGGCCTAAGACTCCCTTGCTTCTGGCAAAGCTCCTGGAAAGACGGCATTCCTGCTGAGACCTTGAAGTGCTGCAGAGGTAGCCTATTCATGGAGCTGCATGAAATTCTCTGCCTCTGCTGGGAAGAAGGAGAGGTCCCACAGGACATGAGGGACGCGAACATCGTCACGCTGTATAAAAATAAAGGTGACAGGGGCGACTGCAACAATTACCGTGGAATCTCCCTCCTCAGTATTGTCGGAAAGCTGTTTGCTCGAGTCACATTGAAGAAGCTCCAAGTACTTGCAGAGAGAGTCTATTCAGAATCACAATGCAGATTCAGAGCTAACAGGTCTACCATCGACATGGTCTTTTCCCTCAGCTGCAGGAGAAATGCAGGGAACAGAAGCAGCCACTCTTCGTAGCCTTCATAGATCTGACGAAGGCCTTCGATCTCGTCAGCAGGGATGGCCTCTTCAAGTTCCTCCCCAAGATCAGATGCCCACTCAGGCTCCTCAACATCATCAGATCCTTCCACGAGAGCATGAAAGGCACTGTGGTCTTTGATGACCTAACATCAGACGCCTTTGACATCCGAAGTGGAGTAAAGCAGGGCTGCGTCATGGCTCCAACCGAATCCGGGATTTTCTTCGCAGTTAAGCTGCAGCACGCCTTTGGATATGCCATGGAAGGCATCTACCTCCGGACCAGGTCGGATGGAAAGCTCTTTAAACTCGCCAGGCTGAGAGCCAAGATGAAAGTTCGACTGAGGTGTCTGTGTGACTTCCTTTTTGCCGACGTCGCAGCAGTCACTGCCCACTCAGCCGAAGACCTCCAACAGCTCATGACCCGCTTCAGCGAGGCCTGTCAGGCTTTCGGGCTCACCATCACCCTGAAGAAAACACAAGTCATGGGACATGGAGTGGACTCCCCACCTGACATCGGCATCTCCGATTCCAAACTGGAAGTCGTTCACGACTTCGTGTACCTGGGCTCAACAATCTCTGACTCCCTCTCTCTTGATACGGAGTTAAACAAACGCATCGGTAAGGCATCTACTATCCTGTCCAGACTGACAAAGAGAGTGTGGGCCGACAATAGTCTGACTGAGTATACAAAGATTCAGGTTTACAGAGCCTGTGTCCTGAGCACTCTTCTTTATGGCAGTGAGTCTTGGACACTCCACACCCGTCAGGAAAGACAACTGAATGCCTACCACATGTGCTGCCTTCGACACATCTTGGACATGACCTGGCAGGACAAGGTGACAAACATCAACGTCCTGGGGAGAGGTAGAATCACCAGCATGTACACAATGCTGAAACAGAGACGAATGCGCTGGCTCGGGCACGTTGTGCGAATGGGTGACGGCAGGATCCCCAAGGATCTCCTGTACGGAGAGCTGATGCAGGGAAAGCATCCAACAGCCATGCCCCAGCTACGGTACAAAGACGTATGCAAGAGGGACCTGAAAGCCATGGACGTCGATCTTGCTATGTGGGAAACACTGGCCGTTCAGTCCGGGGGCAGTCTGTTCAAAGAGGTCTCTCCAAGTTCGAGGAGTCACTTGCCGAGAAATCGGAGGCAAAGAGACAGAGAAGGAAATCCAGTAGCCAGAAGACAGACCAAAATCGGACTTCGTTTGTGCTCGGTGTGGGATGGACTGCCATTCTTGGATTGGCCTCATCAGTCACACCAGATGCAGTACCAGGATTGACAAGCAGGGCGCAACTCCATAGTCTCCCGAGACTGAAGGATGCCTACTACTACTACTATATTACAGTTGAGGTTGATAAGAGAAATGTAAATGTCTACCATTTACATTAGGCTTGGATTGTCATTTGTGAGGCCATTCAGTTAAATGTAGTGGGTGTCATAAGGAGCCCATTCACGAATATTAGTCACTGAAGGCGACGGATAGTGAGATCCTTAGTACTGCAGGATCTCTCTCATATTGTCGCTAAAGCCACAACTCTAATGCAAGAAAATCAGAGCCGGAAACA
>WNGS01010356.1:41172-55725 GCA_020271785.1 Procambarus virginalis
ATTGTTTCTAGAAACTAGAACTTTGCATTATAGAACCTCCCTTCTTCTATACATTAGTAGAAAAACTGTTTTTTCTGTTCAACATAGTTATTTTCACTGTGGTTTCTTGGAGTGAAGATAATTATGTTCAACTGGAAAGTCTTGCAGTTGCGGATCTGTTGAACTGGATAAGAAGCATGACTCTCTCAACACGATCAGCCATGGTTCGTCAGAGCAGGCCGTGCACTAGAGCAGGTCGTGCACTAGAGCAGGTCGTGCACTAGAGCAGGTCGTGCACTGGAGCAGGTCGTGCACTAGAGCAGGTCGTGTACTAGAGCAGGTCGTGCACTAGAGCAGGTCCTGCACTAGAGCAGGTCGTGCACTAGAGCAGGTCGTGCACTAGAGCAGGTCGTGCACTAGAGCAGGTCGTGCACTAGAGCAGGTCCTGCACTAGAGCAGGTCGTGCACTAGAGCAGGTCGTGCACTAGAGCAGGCCGTGCACTAGAGCAGGTCGTGCACTAGAGCAGGTCGTGCACTGGAGCAGGTCGTGCACTAGAGCAGGTCGTGCACTAGAGCAGGCCGTGCACTAGAGCAGGTCGTGCACTAGAGCAGGTCGTGCACTAGAGCAGGTCGTGCACTAGAGCAGGTCGTGCACTAGAGCAGGTCGTGCACTAGAGCAGGTCGTGCACTGGAGCAGGTCGTGTACTAGAGCAGGTCGTGCACTAGAGCAGGTCGTGCACTAGAGCAGGTCGTGCACTAGAGCAGGTCGTGCACTAGAGCAGGTCGTGCACTAGAGCAGGTCGTGCACTAGAGCAGGTCGTGCACTAGAGCAGGTCGTGCACTAGAGCAGGTCGTGCACTAGAGCAGGTCGTGCACTAGAGCAGGTCGTGCACTAGAGCAGGTCGTGCACTAGAGCAGGTCGTGCACTAGAGCAGGTCGTGCACTGGAGCAGGTCGTGCACTAGAGCAGGTCGTGCACTAGAGCAGGTCGTGCACTAGAGCAGGTCGTGCACTAGAGCAGGTCGTGCACTAGAGCAGGTCCTGCACTAGAGCAGGTCGTGCACTAGAGCAGGTCGTGCACTGGAGCAGGTCGTGCACTAGAGCAGGTCCTGCACTAGAGCAGGTCGTGCACTAGAGCAGGTCGTGCACTGGAGCAGGTCGTGCACTAGAGCAGGTCCTGCACTAGAGCAGGTCGTGCACTAGAGCAGGTCGTGCACTAGAGCAGGTCGTGCACTAGAGCAGGTCGTGCACTGGAGCAGGTCGTGCACTAGAGCAGGTCGTGCACTAGAGCAGGTCGTGCACTAGAGCAGGTCGTGCACTAGAGCAGGTCGTGCACTGGAGCAGGTCGTGCACTAGAGCAGGTCGTGCACTAGAGCAGGTCGTGCACTAGAGCAGGTCGTGCACTAGAGCAGGTCGTGCACTAGAGCAGGTCGTGCACTGGAGCAGGTCGTGCACTAGAGCAGGTCGTGCACTAGAGCAGGTCGTGCACTGGAGCAGGTCGTGCACTAGAGCAGGTCGTGCACTAGAGCAGGTCGTTCACTGGAGCAGGTCGTGCACTAGAGCAGGTCGTTCACTAGAGCAGGTCGTGCACTAGAGCAGGTCGTGCACTGGAGCAGGTCGTGCACTAGAGCAGGTCGTGCACTAGAGCAGGTCGTGCACTAGAGCAGGTCGTGCACTAGAGCAGGTCCTGCACTAGAGCAGGTCGTGCACTGGAGCAGGTCGTGCACTAGAGCAGGTCGTGCACTAGAGCAGGTCGTGCACTAGAGCAGGTCGTGCACTGGAGCAGGTCGTGCACTAGAGCAGGTCGTGCACTAGAGCAGGTCGTGCACTAGAGCAGGTCGTGCACTAGAGCAGGTCGTGCACTAGAGCAGGTCCTGCACTAGAGCAGGTCGTGCACTAGAGCAGGTCGTGCACTAGAGCAGGTCCTGCACTAGAGCAGGTCGTGCACTGGAGCAGGTCGTGCACTAGAGCAGGTCGTTCACTAGAGCAGGTCGTTCACTGGAGCAGGTCGTGCACTAGAGCAGGTCGTGCACTAGAGCAGGTCGTGCACTAGAGCAGGTCGTGCACTAGAGCAGGTCGTGCACTAGAGCAGGTCGTTCACTGGAGCAGGTCGTGCACTAGAGCAGGTCGTGCACTAGAGCAGGTCGTGCACTAGAGCAGGTCGTGCACTAGAGCAGGTCGTGCACTAGAGCAGGTCGTGCACTAGAGCAGGTCCTGCACTAGAGCAGGTCATCTGTCCACAATATATGTAACTCTCTCATCAGTGTTGCTCACTGAGGATCTTCCTTTACATTCTGATTACTTACATATTTCCTCTCAATAATATCTGCCTATATAATGGTTGTGTCGTAACTACCTACTCAACATTATCCACAACATCATGTCTTTCTCTCCACTAATTCTCCACCATTGTATATCAGTAACTCCAGTAACACTCTCCAGCAGTGTTCCTCCCTCACCCTCTCTCATAACCTCCCGACAACAGCTCCGGCGCCACCACTAACTCCCTCGCCTTCCTCCAACAGTGTGGGAGGTCTGCAGTCTGGCCAAGAGTTTGCCCTGGTGGTTCAAGTGTCCAATGAGGAAGGGGTCAGCCCTCCTGTTGTACTCAGTGCCTTCACTCTTAAAGACAATGCCCAGACTGTTATAGGTGAGTCAGCCCTCCTGTTGCACTCAGTGCCTTCACTCTTAAAGACAATGCCCAGACTGTTATAGGTGAGTCAGCCCTCCTGTTGCACTCAGTGCCTTCACTCTTAAAGACAATGCCCAGACTGTTATAGGTAAGTCAACCCTCCTGTTGCACTCAGTGCCTTCACTCTTAATGGCAATGCCCAGACTGTTATAGGTAAGTCAACCCTCCTGTTGCACTCAGTGCCTTCACTCTTAATGACAATGCCCAGACTGTTATAGGTAAGTCAACCCTCCTGTTGCACTCAGTGCCTTCACTCTTAAAGACAATGCCCAGACTGTTATAGGTGAGTCAGCCCTCCTGTTGCACTCAGTGCCTTCACTCTTAATGACAATGCCCAGACTGTTATAGGTAAGTCAACCCTCCTGTTGCACTCAGTGCTTTCACTCTTAAAGACAATGCCCAGAATGTTCTAGTTGAGTCAGCCATGGTATTGGTTATTATGTAGAAAAGTTATGTATGCAAGTGTCTTCATTTTTGTCTTGTACACATTTAAGTACAAGTTGTTCATGTTTGGAGGGGCAGAAGGGAGGGGAAGTGAAGGGAAATGCAAGGGACGAGTGTCCATTGAAGGTCGCAGATAATTGGAATAAATAATATTTCAGGTTCAGTCCTGGTCTTAACAATAATACAAATAATAAGATTTGAGCACGCGCGCGCACACACACACACACACACACACACACACACACACACACACACAACACACACACACACACCACACACACACACACACACACACACACACACACACAGACCTATCCCCTGAAGCTCATATCAAGAGGATAACATCAGCAGCATATGCCAGGTTGGCTAACATAAGAACGGCCTTTAGAAACTTGTGAAAGGAATCTTTCAGAACATTATATACCACATATGTCAGACCAATCCTGGAGTATGCGGCTCCAGCATGGAGTCCATATCTAGTCAAGCATAAGGCTAAACTGGAAAAGGTTCAAAGGTTTGCCACCAGACTAGTACCCGAGCTGAGAGGTATGAGCTACGAGGAGCGACTGCAGGAATTAAACCTCACTTCGTTGGAAGAACAGAAGAGTTAGGGGGGACATGATCACCACATTCAAGATTCTCAGGGGAATCGACAGGGTTGATAAAGACAGGCTGTTTAACACAAGGGGCACACGCACTAGGGGACACAGGTGGAAACTGAGTGCCCAAATGAGCCACAGAGATATTAGAAAGAACTTTTTTAGTGTCAGAGTGGTTGACAAATGGAATGCATTAGGAAGCGATGTGGTGGAGGCTGACTCCATACACAGTTTCAAGTGTAGATATGATAGAGCCCATTAGGCTCAGGAAACTGTACACCTGTTGATTGACGGTTGAGAGGCGGGACCAAAGAGCCAGAGCTCAACCCCCGCAAGCACAACTAGGTGAGTACAACTAGGTGAGTACACAAGAATACCTAGACAAGCTGAAGGAATGGTCGAACAAATGGTTGTTAGAGTTTAACCCAACCAAATGTAATGTAATGAAGATAGGTGTAGGGAGCAGGAGGCCAGATACAAGGTATCATCTGGGAGAGGAAATTCTTCAGGAGTCAGAGAAAGAAAAAGACTGGGGGTTGATATCATGCCAGACCTGTCTCCTGCAGCACATATCAAGAGGATAACATCAGCGGCATATGCCAGGTTGGCCAACATACGAACGGCATTCAGAAACTTGTGTAAAGTATCATTCAGAACTTTGTATACCACATATGTCAGGCCAATCCTGGAGTATGCAGCCCCAGCCTGGAGTCCATATCTAGTCAAGGATAAGACTAAACTGATAAAGGTTCAAAGGTTTGCCACCAGACTAGTACCCGAGCTGAGAGGTATGAGCTACGAGGAGAGACTACGGAATTAAACCTCACTTCGCTGGAAGACAGAAGAGTTAGGGGGACATGATCACCACATTTAGGATTCTGAAGGGAATTGTTAGGGTAGATAAAGACAGGCTATTTAACACAAGGGGCACACGCACTAGGGGACACAGGTGGAAACTGAGTGCCCAAATGAACCACAGAGATATTAGAAAGAACTTTTTCAGTGTCAGAGTGGTTGACAAATGGAATGCATTAGGAAGCGATGTGGTGGAGGCAGACTCCATACACAGTTTCAAGTGTAGATATGATAGAGCCCAATAGGCTCAGGAATCTGTACACCTGTTGATTGACGGTTGAGAGGCGGGACCAAAGAGCCAGAGCTCAACCCCCGCAAACACAACTAGGTGAGTACAACTAGGTGAGTACACACACACACACACACACACACACACACACACACACACACACACACACACACACACACACACACACACACACACACACACACACACACACACACACGCACACACACACACACACACACACACACACACACACACACACACACACACACACACACACACACACACACACACACACACACACACACACACATGTCAGGTTGAGAAGAGAGGCAGAAGGGCAATACGAAAATGACACCGCAACCAACTCAAAGTCTCAACCTAAATTGCTGCACAGCCACATCAGGAGAAAAACAGCAGTAAAGGAGCAGGTAATGAAATTAATGTTAGGGGCAGAAGGATTCAATACAAACGACAAGGAAGTGTGTGATGAACTGAATAAGAATTTCCAGGAGGTCTTCAATTTAGAGCTAGGAGAAGCTCGAGAGATAAGAGAGGGAGTAATTAACCATGATTCACTAGAAGAGTTTGAGATTACCAGTATGGAAGTAAGGAAGCTTTTACTAGAGTTGGATGTGACAAAGGCAATAGGCTCAGATGGAATCTCCCCTTGGATACTTAAGGAAGCAGCAGAAGCACTGTGCCTGCCACTCTCCATATAGTATAACGATTCACTTGCAACAGAGGAGCTGCCAAGAACTTGGAAAGCGGCTAATGTAGTCCTGATATACAAGAACGGTGGATAGACAGAAGGCACTGAACTATAGGCCAGTATCCCTAACTTGCATACCATGCAAGCTGATGGAGAAGATTGTGCGAAGAAAGCTGGTGGAACATCTGGACCGAAAGAACTTTGTAACACAGCATCAACATAGGTTCAGGGATGGCAAGTCCTGCCTCACAGGATTAATTGAATTCTACGACCAGGCAACAAAAATCAGGCAAGAAAGAGATGGGTGGGCATACTGCATATTTTTAGATTGCCAGAAAGCCTTTGACACTGTACGTCACAAGAGACTAGTGAAAAAGCTGGAGATGCAGGCAGGAGTGAAAGGGAAGGTACTCCATTGGATAAAGGAGTACCTAAGCAACAGAAGACAGAGAGTCACTGTGAGGGGCGAGGTCTCAAACTGGCATGACGTCACCAGTGACGATCTCCCAAAGGTTATAGAATCGTTCCTCTCACTGTTTGTTGATGATGCAAAAATTATGAGGATTAAAACAGAGGATCTTAGAAGGAGGCTACAAGATGACCTAAACAGACTGAATGAATGGCCCAAGAAATGGCTGCTAAAGATCAACCCGAGTATATGCAAAGTAATGAAACTAGGCGGTGGAGGCCAGACACAGGATACAGAATAGGAGATGAAGTACTTCAGGAAACAGACAGAGAGAAATATCTAGGAGTTGATATCACACCAAACCTGTCTCCTGAAGCCCACATAAAAATAATTATATCTGCATCATACGCGAAGCTGGCTAACATCAGAACATCCTTCAGGAACCTGTGTAAGGAATCATTCAGAACCTTGTATACCACATATGTAAGACCAATCCTGGAGTATATGGCCCCAGCATGGAGCAGGTACCTTGTTAAGCACAAGACGAAGCTTGAAAATGTTCAGAGGTATGCCACTAGGCTAGTCCCAGAACTAAGAAAAATGAGTTACGAGGAAAGGCTGCGAGAAATTCATCTCACAACACTGGAAGACAGAAAAGCAAGGGGAGACATGATCCTACCTACAAAATTCTCAGGGGAATTGACAGGGTAGATAAAAATAAATTGTTTAACACGGGTGTGTACAAGAACAAGGGAACACAGGTGGAAACTGGGTACCCAAATGAGACATGGATTTAGAAAGAACTTTTTCTGTGTCAGTGTAGTTTACAGGTGGAACGCATTAGGCAGTGATGTGGTGGAAGTTGACGCCATACACAGCTTCAAATGTAGATATGATAGAACCTGTACATCAGTTGATTGACTGTTGAGAGGCGGGACCAAAGACCCAGGGCTCAATCCCTGCAAGCTCAAATAGGTGAGAACAAATAGGTGAGTAAACACACACACACGCACACACACACACACTAGGCCGCTGCTGGTGCCTTCTTGCTGGTGAGAGACACACACACGTGTTAGTGGGGTCTGCGGAGAAACGTCAAATAGTCGGGACAGTGAAGGGGTATAGAGGCTATATCATAGCATTTGGCCTCTCACAGTGTGTAGCAAACAGGGTGCAACGTATCATAGGTAAATCGCAAGCGATAGAGCAAAGAAACCAACATGGAGCTAGTGGCAACACCTGTGCATTTACTGTGTGAAACGACCGCGTGGAGCGACGCGCCATAGAACTTGCCTCGTTGTGCTTGTGGGGGTTGACTGGTAAGTGCCTCTCTACGAAGTCTTCAACAGTGTGAAAGGTTTATGTAATATCATATAGTAGTCACATATAATGCATTTCATTCAATAATAGAATAGTAATCTTGATAGATTGATAGAGAATGATGTAGGAACCTCACTGTGAGCTTAATTGGGAACTGAATTGTACTGTTAATCCCTACACATACACAAGTCAGGGTAAGAAACTTGTCACATATCGGTGAAAAGTGAAGGGTTAGCAACCACCAGACCTCTCCACTCCCAGTACACTCCCCAAAACACCGCCCTCCTTCCCCCCTACACGTCAACTGGCTACCATAAATTGGGTGACATATGTTTCGCTGTTGTTCCTCCTTTACGGACCACCGAACCCACAACTCGACAAATGCTTATATTTCACTAGGAGATCACACTAGGCACTTCTGGCTCTTGGAGAGGGGCTCAATGTCACACGTTTAGGGGATGCAGCTCCAACACGCAGCCTCGTTGTCACGTGCACACACCCACTCGAGCCGCTGTGACTCCCCACTCTCTCCTTATGGGATAAGACCTCCTCAATCCCCTTTGACTCACTAGATTTCCGTCTTACCCTGTCCACAGCAGTGGTTCCTGCTTCTCTCTCTCTCACTCTCGTTCTGTATTATTTCCCGGGAAGCCTCACTAGGACAAGGGCAAACACCAGCAAATTTGAATACATTTACTGGATGAAGCACATACACAATACACATACATATAATAATAATAATGAATCCTATACTCTACACTATTACATTCAGGTTGCACTCCAACACCATCAGAACTCTTATCATCAACTTGTTAGGTGGTATCCTATCTCTTGGTATTACCTAATATTATCAACCTCCTCAAGTAGATTATGTCTTACCATATAATGTTACACTACCAGTAAGGGAATGTACACATATGTATACCAATAAACATGTACAAGGCAAATCAGCATAGGAATGCAATAACATATATATATGTATCAGTATAAATGATCCGTGCCACTCAACAAATCAATCGATCATTCTATCAGTCTTAGAATACATATATATATATATATATATATATATATATATATATATAATATATATATATATATATATATATATATATATATATATATATATAATATATATCTGTAGGTATTCCTGCCTACGTCTGTAACTCTAAACTTCAGTATAAACACTTTGTGGTACAAAAATGGCAAACGATCACTCACCTCTCATTGCGTCTTTCACGCTAATGACAAACACTCTATCGCCTCCATACAAGTGATCATTTAGAACTATTTCACTACCCTGATAACTTCAGGTTCCTCAGGGCTTAACCACCAAGATCCTCTGCAGCTCCTCCAGGCTGCTACCATGAAGATTCCTTGAACAAATATGGTGCTTCTCTACTCCTCCTAGGGTCCTCCACAGCTCTCCTGGCTGCTGCACCATAAAGTTTCCTCGAATAACTGTGGTGCTTCACCACCTCTACAGAAGCACGTGACACTCCTGATACTGCTTCTCCTCACAGCTCGAGATCCTCTCTTCCACTGCCTTGGAGTCTCACCAACTACTCCTCCTGTGCTGGCTTCGAAGTCCTCAGCAACGTCTTCCCCAAAGACAAACCTGCAACCCATTTGCACTCCAATAAAATGTTTCCCCTTTAACTCATAAACAAAATTAATCACACAATATCTTTGCCTTCAATCTCTATCTGTCTTCTACAAATAGTGAGAGTGGACTCCCCCGTTGGGGCGGGTCCATGCTCCACCTCGCCTGGCGGGCCTCACTCACTCTGGGAGGGGCCTCCGCTGTCAGGAGCCAGGTTCCCTCAGTTGCATGCCAGCGCTCAGAGGAGACGGATGTCGCTCCGTGTTCCTCCCACTTCACTCTCTTATCTTAGGCTCTCTACCTTACCAAAACATGTTTAACTTGTAAATAAACATTGCTACTGTCGCTGGGCACACGACCAACTACAACTAATAACTATGAACTGGTTTAAACCGTGCTTACCACAGAATATCTGGTCGAGGGCGCACCTCCCTCTGACAGCGTCTGACCAGGGCGCTTCCCACAGCACACAAAACTGTCACTGGGCGGCTTAAATACTCTCTCCTCGCTGTCCAGGACTTCAGACCACAACGTTCCCAGCTCGATTCCACAGCTGGAACGTCTGCACCTTCTCTTCTCTTGGAGATAATATCGCTAGGGGTCTCCTTTTGACTGGAGCACAACGAAGCGCGTCCTCCCCCTACGATGTCTGGCCTCAAGTGAGGTCAAGGCCATCCCAAAGCGAGCCTCACGCCTCCAGCCAATTGTCCACATCTCCTAACCAGTCATTTATCTGTTTCCTCGTTCATTGCCCATAATCTCAAATTTTTATTTAAATTGACCCAACTATCTTACCTAAGTATTATCGCCTCTATGATTCCTGGACCTTCTAGTTAGGTCAGGCTTGCTGAATAACTCTCAAGGGGGAGACTCGTTTCTCCTGCAGGCTGAGATCATAACACTCCCCTCCCCTTATTTTTGAGAGTTATTCTAGTGGCTAGGCTTGAGATAACGCATCAGCCACTACATTGTCTCGCCCTCTTATGTGCGTTATCACCAGGTCATATTCTTGGAGCAATAAAAACCATCTGGTTAACCTCTGGTTCGCATGCTTCATTTTCTTCAGAAAAACTAGGGGGTTATGGTCAGTATACACCGTTACTGGGTGTCCTCCCCCACTCACATACACTTCAAAATGTTTCAATGCCATCACCAGGGCCAAAGTCTCTTTATCGACCGTACTGTACGCCCTCTGGTGCTTAACAAACTTCTTCGAAAAGAAGGACACGGGGCGGTAAATTCCATCATCCTGCTGCGTTAGTAGAGCTCCAGCCCCTATATCACTGGAATCAACAAATAACGTAAACGGCGCTCCAAAATCTGGCAACACTAGTACAGGCGCCTCGGTCAACAGTCTTTTGGTCTTCTCAAACGCTTCTTGCGCCGTTTCATTCCACTTCCACTTCTTGCTCTTTGATAGCAAACTCGTCATAGTAGCGGCTATGGTGGAGAAATTTTCACAGAACTTCCGGTAATATCCAATCATACCGAGGTATCTCATGAAATCTTTCTTGCTCCTGGGCACAGGGAAGTTGTCAATGGCCTCCACCTTTGTTCTTACCGGAGCAACCTCGCCTTGCCCGACTATATATCCAAGGTATTCCAGGCGGGCTTTTCCGAACTCGCTTTTTGCTAAGTTAATCGTCATCTTGGCCTTTTCCAGTCGATCGAACAAATCTACCAGTCGATCCACGTGATCCTTCCAGGAATCAGCGAACACGACAATATCATCGATGTACACTGCACATCCGGTCGCACCTTGCAATATCCGATTCATTACTCGCTGGAAACAGCTGCCACTATTCTTCATTCCGAACGGCACCACTTTATATTGATACAAGCCGTCGGGTGTCACAAACGCCGAGATCCTCTTAGCCTCCTCGGACAGGGGAATCTGGTAGTATCCCTTTAGCAGGTCCATTTTCGAGACATACCGTGCGCTCCCAATCCGATCTATGCAATCGTCAATGCGTGGTATCGGGAACGAGTCAGCGACTGTGACTGCATTCACCTTCCTGTAATCAGTGCAGAACCGGTACGTGCCATCACTCTTCTTCACGAGGAGGCACGGCGAACTCCAGTCACTGTCGCTAACCTCTGCCAAATCGTTATCTAGCAGATACTTTACTTCTGCTCTCATTGCCGCTGCTTTTTCTGGGTTAATTCTGTAAGGGTGCTGCTTGATGGGGTCAGCACTCCCTACATTCACCTCGTGCACCGTTCCGTGGTGTCTTCTGGGCACGTCTGTGAATAACAATTTATTCCTCTGGAGGATTTCCGCTAGTTCCTGGCGTTTATCATCCTCTAAATGACCCAAGCGTTCACCTATCTTGGTCAGGCTTTCCGCATTCGATATCTTCGCGCCATCGGCCCTCTCTAACTTATAGTTCTCCTCTTCTGTTCCTTCGCTGTCTCCCACACAAAGCACAGTCGTTTGCAACGGGGTTTCCATCTGTCCTTCACCGCCTAGAGGCTTATCTCTGTCGTAGTACCTCTTTATCATATTCACGTGGCAAACCTGTGACTTCCTCGGACGATCTGGCATGTGGATTACATAATTCACATCCCCTAATGCCTTCTGGATGGTATACGGTCCACAAAATCTCGACTCGTATATACTTCCTTTCACCGGCAGGAGGACCAACACCTGATCTCCTTCTTGAAATCTCCTGCCCTTCGCCTTCCTGTCGTGATATCTTACCATCTCTGCCTGGGACGTTCTCAAATTTTCCTTGGCCAAATCTCTGGCCCTAGAGAGTCGCTCTCTGAAAGTTCTCACATACCGTCCCACGTCCACTTTAGGCCTATCCACGGTGAGCTGCTCCTTCAGCGCGCCCACCGGGCTCCTCACGGAGTGTCCGTACACCAGCTGGAATGGGGTGAATCCAAGTGATTCTACTACCGCATCCCTGATGGCGAACAACACGGATGGTAATGCCTCGTCCCAACTACTCCCTTCCTCAGCGCAGTATATCCTCAACAAGCTCTTTAGCGTCCCATGGAAACGCTCCAATGCTCCCTGCGACTGAGGGTGATACGGTGACGAGCGCACTTGCTCTACCCTCCATCCTTTCACAGTTTCCCTAAACAACTTCGACTGGAAGACACTCCCCTGGTCCGTCTGGATAACCTTGGGCATTCCTACCCACGCAATGTAGTTCTGTAGTCTATCCAGAACGGCTCTCGACGTCACTCTTCTCAGGGGGATCGCTTCGGGAAAACGGTGGCTGTACACATTATGGTTAGTAAATACTCGTGGCCCTTTCTGGTCCTTGGCAATGGACCTACACAGTCTATCAAGACTCTCTCAAAAGGCTCGCCAAACGCCGGTATGGGCTTTAAAGGTGCCTTTGGTATAGCCGGAGCCGGCTTACCTGCACGTTGGCACGCCAAACATGTCCTACAATACTTCCTTACATCCTTCCACACGTTCGGCCAGTAGAAGTGCTCCTGCACCTTATTTAAGGTCTTCTTCACCCCTAAGTGCCCTGCCATATCCACGGAGTGGGCTAGTTCTAGCACTGCTGCCCTAAACTCCTTCGGCACTAACACTTGGTGCTTCTCCAACCATACCTTATCTGCACCGGCCTTGTCCGGCCGCCACTTCCTCATCAGTACGTCATCGTCCAAGTAGTAATACACGGGGGACTCCGGACATGAGGTTCCCCCTTTTGCCTCCCTGATTAGATCTATAAACTCCTCTTTCTGAGCTCTAATCAGGTCCGCTAGGTTCACGCTGAACCTTTCAGGTAGGGTCATCTTTACTTCCTGTCCCCTCGAATCCTCATTCTTCTGAGCTGGATCTTCGTCGAACAGCCCAGACATGTCCATGTTGGCCTCCCCCTTGGTGGAGTTGACACTGCCATATCACCTTCAGTGTCGACTTCGGCGGCTACCTCCGACCCTGTCACTACACAGGCCGGGTATACAATGACTTGACTGTCCTCTGCCTCATCTTCAAGGATGCTGGCTAGATCTACCTTGTCCGGTGTTCCACTTGTACCGCGGTCCTTCTGGTTCACCTCCGGCACAGCTTTTACTATCAGCTCTGGCAACACCTTGGATCCACACAAGTCGTTCCCCAGGATCACTTGGACTCCTGGAACAGGTATGTTGGGGCACACTCCCAACATCACCTCCGCCGACAAATAATCTGACTTCAACTGGACAGCACACACAGGCATGTCACTCTTAGACAACAACCCATGAACCTTTATCCTCCTACTGCCAGCTAACAGTCGATCATTTCCTATCAGGCCTCTCAGAATCAAGCTCTGATTGGCTCCAGTATCCCTGAGGATACCCACCTCCACCTCGGGTTGACCTTCTATGCCGACCCAACTTTTACTAATGAACGGCCTATACCTCTCGTTCACTAAGTTCATCTTCTGTGGTTTGTCTTGGAACACATTATTATATCTACTTCGGGGGTCACACATGGCCAGGGTCACAACTCTCTTGCCCTGCCGACAATCTCGCATCATGTGACCCGATCTGTTGCACTTGTAACACCTCATTTGGGAGAAATCTCTCCTATACGCCCCCGAGTGGCTCTGACTTTGCCCACTCATACTGGAGTTCCTCGGGCCAGACGTACTACTCGTGCTCTGTGGAGCTTCATTGGACTCTTGCCTCCTCTGCAGATTTTTATTTCCCTGTTTACCTCCAGCAGGCAGACTCGGCAACTTTCCCTCCTGGGGCTTAAAATTAGCTGGTCTGCTTGTCTGCCCACCAAACTTCTTCCTCCCAGACTCCACTGGATCTTTATTGCTGCGTCTCGCCTCGCTTCTCACTCTGTTCTCCCTCAAACTCTTATATGCTTCTGTAATCATATCCGCCCTATCCGTGGCATCTCTCACCTCCTTTATCCCTGCTTCTGGATCTTGAACTTTGTCTCGGGATGCATCATCTCCAAGAACTTCTCCATGACCATAATTGCTTCAGGCCAGCGTAAGATCCAACTCCAGCAGCCTCAATCCACTTCTGGAATCGTCTTTCCAGATCCCTTGCTGTCTCAGCAAACGTACATGCTCCAACTTTGATCATCTCTCTGAAACGCTTCCTATAAGCTTCTGGGGTTAACTGGAACGAGCGCAATATGCTGCTCTTTACTGTGGCATAATCCTGGCACTCTTCTAGTGACAATTGGGTGTATGCCTCTCTGGCTGCACCGGTCAATCTTAACTGGACCAGCTGGGCCCATTCCTCCTGTGGCCACTCCTTGATGCTGGCCACCTTTCAAAGTGCTCGAAAAAGCTCTCTGCCTCTTCTGGAACAAACAAGGGAATGTCCTTCTCCCTAACCCTAACATCTGGTGAGTGTGATACCTGGGTGGTGCTCTCTGGCAACCCATGTCGATCCTTTGCTCAGCCAAGGTTCTATTCGCTTCTATTTGCATTTGTAATCAAACATCAGGTGCAATCACACACCATATATATATCTCGTGATAGCTCATAGCATCTCCCTTCACAACTGTGTCTTACTAGAAACATAGACATTGGTGAACCCTGCTCACGACATAGAAGATACTCTGGCTTAATAGTTAACTAAAGGGGATTGGAGGGAAAACGAGTTACCTACTTCCACCACAACGTTGGATCGTCCTCTTGTTGAGGGTTAATGAAGCTTCTGGTCCGACTCACACTTGCTATAGGGAACACCCCCACACACACTGATGCTCTTTCCAGGACTCAACCAACACCCAAAAACACGTCTTCC
>WNGS01010356.1:59926-78395 GCA_020271785.1 Procambarus virginalis
CCATACTGCTTCTCTCTGCAGGCTCCGTGCTCCTCCACAACCTCTTGAAGGGTTGGAGTCGGTCTCCTGGCCGTCGCCTCCTCCTCAAAACTACGTCTGCAGTCCTTACTCTGGTGAACTGGCCCAGCCGCTACGTCATCACCCGACTGGTGAAACTGTACAGTCGTCCCTGACGTCACTGCTTCAGGCTTCACTCTTGCTAAGCACCTGTCACTGGAGAACTTGTTGCTCGTTTCTCGTCAATTCCTTCTTCTGTCAGCCTCACGGAGTTCAGGAAGACCTCACAGGATGCTTGCAGACCCTGGTGATGCATATATCCACCGGAGAGGGACGAAAACTGTCAGACTGACAGGACCCTCTATCGCACGTCTGCCCTTGACGACGTGTCATATCTAATCCCTGGCACCACGGGGCGCTCCACCTGGACCCCTTCCACTCGTGACGTCATACTTGCCAGGGGGCGTTTCTCATTAGTTCCCTGTACCACATCACCATGCTTGACAAATCTGGTGCCAATGACGTCATAACGTCTTGGAGGGAAAACGTAGGGGCCGGCGCCATCTTGGCATCCAAAAATGGCACAAGCCACTGGCCAAACACTCTTCTTTAGCTAATTTCTCACCAACGCGAGAACACCTCATGCTCCCACATATGTCAAATTGTTCCCTGGCACGCAGAGAACGTTTGGGTAAAGTAGATATGACTCTTACAACTGGCGTGGGAGAAGTATAAGGGGGGGGGGGAACACCATCACAATATATATATAATATATATATATATATATATATATATATAATATAATATAATATATATATTATTATATATAAAACAAGCTGAATGGTCTACAGGCATATATGCAGCTGGAAACTCACACCCCAGAAGTGACTCGAACCCATACTGCCAGCAGCACTATGCATCTGCGTAAAGAACACCTTAACCACTCGACCAACACGACCAGACAAAAGAGGATGGTACTCAAGGCTAATTCACCTTCCCGCCGGCACTCTGATGGTAATCTTGAGCATGGTATTTTATCAAATCACCTCATTCTTTGGGGCACGTACGCCAGATGCAGAGTGCTCCTGGCAGTATGGATTCGAGTCACTTCTGGGGTGTGAGTTTTCAGTTATAGCGAGACCGAGCTACTGTAGTAATCACTCACACGAGACCATCCCAACCACACTTAATAGCACTACTGAGGAGCGTGAAGACGCTGCAGCGAGCCTCAGTCCAAACTACCGTACAGAGGAGCTGGCTCTGCCTTCACTCACAAGACACTAAATGGTTCAGTGACATGAACCTTCCATGCCGAGTTCATTTTGGCTCGCTGAGTTTTACACCGGAACGCTACAGAGTCGTTCAGTAACCTATAGTACAGGACAAGAGTCTTAGTATGAATCGGGTTCTGACCATTGCGCCACAATAGAGAGATTGACATGTTGGTCCGTGATCGAGGGTTGTCACGTAGTACCTCGTGCAACATTATCACGTTAACACCAGAATACAAGAAAATGCAGTCTCCCCAGCCTTCTCTTTCTTGTTTAATCTTTGTCACCTAGTCGTATAATTCTATTAAGCCTGTCAGGCAAGATTTACCCACCCTGAACCCATGTTGGCGTTTTGTCAGGAAGTCCCTTCTCCCCAGATGTGTTACTAGGTTTTTTCTCACGATCTTCTCCATCACCTTGCATGGTATACAAGTCAAGGACTCTGGCCTGTAGTTCAGTACCTCTTGCCTGTCGCCCTTTTTGTATATTGGGACCACATTCGCCGTCTTCCATATTTCTAGTAGGTCTCCCATTTCCAGTGACCTATTATACACTATGGAGACTGGCAAGCAAAGTGCCTTTACACACTCTTTCAGTACCCATGGCGAGATCCCTCTTGGACCAACAGGCTTTCTATCATCCAGATCCAGCAGGGATCTCTTGACCTCCTCTCTCGTAATTTAGAACCCTTCCAAGGCTGCTTGTTTACTTCCCCTTCTCCTAGCACAGTGACATCACCTTGTTCTATTGTTAAGACCTCCTGGAACCTCTTGTTGAGTTTTTCATACACCTCTTTGTCATTCTCTGTATACATGTCCTCGCCTGTTCTAAGTTTCATTACCTGTTCTTTCACTGTTGTTTTCCTCCTCATGTGACTGTGGAGTAGCTTTGGTTCAGTCTTGGCTTTGTTTCCTATATCATTTTCATAATTTTTCTCTGCTTCTCTTCTCACCCAAACATACTCATACCTGGTTCCCGGGCATCTCTCTCTGCTTTCTGGTGTTCTGTTATTCTGGAAGTTCCTCCACACCCTTTTGTTCAGTTCCTTTGCTTCCATACATGCCCTATTATACCATGGATTCTTCTTTTGCTTCTCGGATTTTTCCCTTTGGGCCGGGATGAACCTGTTTACTGCCTCCTGACACTTTTGGGTGACATAGTCCATCATGTCTTGTACAGAATTAGCTCGGAGGTCTTTTTCTAGGTATTTTCTTTAGGAAACTTCTCATCTCCTCAAAATTCCCCTTTCGGTATGCCAGCCTTTTGTTTGCTAGTTTTTGGGGTGAGATAATTCCTAGCTCTACCAGGTACTCAAAGTTCAATACATTGTGATCACTCATTCCCAAGGATGTTTCCATCTTAACTTTCCTTATATCCCACTCATTTAGGATCAATATCAGATCGAGCATCGCTGGTTCATCTTCTCCTCTCATTCTTGTTGATTCCTTGATGTACTGGCTTAGAAAGTTTCTTGTTGTCACGTCCAGCAGCTTAGCTCTCCATTTTTCTGGTCATCCATGCGGGGTCTCTGTTCTGCCAATCTATCTTCCCATGGTTGAAGTCTCCCATGATTAGTAGTCCAGATCCATTCCTGCTAGCAACAGAAGCTGCTCTCTCTATTATGTTAATGGTGGCCATGTTGTTTCTATCATATTCTTGTCTGGGTCTTCTGTTATTTGGCGGTGGATTGAATTAGTTTTCAATTTCACACACACACACACACATATGGGCTCCATATGTGTGTGTGTGTGTGTGTGTGTGTGTGTGTGTGTGTGTGTGTGTGTGTGTGTGTATTCACTTAGTTGTATTCACTTAGTTGTATTTACGGGGGGTTGAGCTTTGCTCTTTCGGCCCGCCTCTCAACTGTCAATCAACTGTTTTACTAACTACACTAACTACTTTTTTTTTCCCCCCACACACACACACACACACACACACACACCAGGAAGCAGCCCGTGACAGCTGACTAACTCCCAGGTACCTATTTACTGCTAGGTAACAGGGGCATTCAGGGTGAAAGAAACTTTGCCCATTTGTTTCTGCCGGGTGCGGGAATCGAGCCCGCGCCACAGAATTACAAGTCCTGCACGCTATCCACCAGGCTACCTGGCCCCCGTGTGTGTGTGTGTGTGTGTGTGTGTGTGTGTGTGTGTGTGTGTGTGTGTGTGTACTCACCTAATTGTGCTTGCGGGGGTTGAGCTTTGGCTCTTTGGTCCCGCCTCTCAACTGTCAATTAACTGGTGTACAGATTCCTGAGCCTACTGGGCTCTATCATATCTACACTTGAAATTGTGTATGGAGTCAGCCTCCACCACATCGCTTCCTAATGCATTCCATTTGTCAACCACTCTGACACTAAAAAGTTCTTTCTAATATCTCTGTGGCTCATTTGGGCACTCAGTTTCCACCTGTGTCCACTTGTGTGTGCGTGTGTGTGTGTGTGTGTGTGTGTGTGTGTGTGTGTGTGTGTGTGTGCACGTGCGTTTGCGCGCACGTGCGTATCCATTGATCACTCATCTATTAAGTTACGCGATAATTTTTCCCATAAATAAACAACCCATTTAAAAACCATTATTTACCCAGGTCTCTTTTATATATAAACTTATGAAATCTATATCCATTGTTTACAGTTCCATTTTGTGTTGATATATTTAAAGTGCCTTAACACTTGTGGTTAAGGCAGGTGTCTGGGAACCACATGGGCGCGGGCTCAAGTCACTCCATTGTCTCAGAAGGAGTGTCATTGATATATCACGCCAGTGTGATTTCATTGCGACATTTAAAATCTTATTCATATCCCAATTACTATTCCCTCTCATCCAATTTTACTTAAATCAAGACATCCCTTACACATTGTTTACGAAAAGTAAGTCAGCCCATCCTCCTATTTCGGTAGTACTTATAGTAACAATGAGGACCATTGTACATATACCGACGTATAATGCAATTTGGAAGTAGAAATCTGTTCTATTGAATTTGGACAAAGCAGAAACGATTTGGTATTTATGCTGCAAATACAACCTAAACTAATTCAACCTAACCTTCCTCGTCCTAACACACGCTATCTGAGGCCTAATATGGGTATAACCAATGGGTATAAACTGGATAAGCTTAGATTTCAGAAAGACCTGGGTAAATACTGGTTCGGTAACAGGGTTGTTGATTTGTTGAACCATTTGCCACGTGGCGTGGTGGTGGGGTTTTGATTGTTTCAGTTGGACATGTATATGAGTGGTATTGGGTGGTTACAAATTGGAGCTGCCTCGTATAGGTCAATAGGCCTTCTGCAGTTACCTTTATTCTTAAGTTCTCATAAAATATAGTACATATGTGACCTATTCTAGGCCTAGGAATATTTAAGTTTGTTTTATTTTTTTTTGTTAAGCTCTATTTTTTCGGACTCTATGAAATGAACAGTACCACATTCTACTATCTAATTGCTTAGTACGTCAATTTTGTACTATGGTGCACATAGTTACAAAAAGTAACATCTAAACAGGAGGATGGGTTGAGTATATTATGTTTTTTTTACGTCCTTATGAAGAAGTTTGTATTTCCTGGGACTCCATTTGTCATCTTCCTGTGTACACGTTCCAGTGACTTGTCAATCATAATTGCGGGTAATAACACTACATTCACTTCGGCCCTAGAAGCCTCGAACTTCTGACCCCTAGAGCTGGAAACTGTAGCGTGTCTCTAGAGCTTCCGTCTCCTGCCAACCCGTCCTCAGACCAAGTCCATTCCATCCAGCGGTTGACCCCAAAGACGCATTCATAAATTTTAATATGCTGTTCATTCAAAACAGGAATTTTCTCATTTATTAATTAATATTATAATACATTAGCATATTGTATATATATATATATATATATATATATATATATATATATATATATATATATATATATATATATATATATCAAAGCAACATCAGCCAGAACCTTGCAACACATCCCTAAAGCAGCCCGCCCCCATGCAGCAGCCAAATTATCTGCCCTCCTGAGAAAGGTCAACGACTCTCCTGGAACGACCCAAGCATGGCACAACCTCCTACTGTTTGGCAACCATATGTCTAGCCACCCCTGCAAGGAGAGACAAAACCTTAGCTGCCTCAGTCATCAAAGCTATAAATGATTTTCCCAGGGAGGACAACCAGGTGCGCCTTCCCACTCGCGCGAGAAACACCCACGGCAGGAAGAGCAACAGTGCCATATCCGAGACACCAAAAATCAGAACATCAGTCACCAAGAAAATAGAAGAAGGAAACACTATTGGCACAATAAGAGTCATCACCAGTGAGGACTCAATTGCCGACAGAGATGCCGCAACAGCTCAAGCCCTAAGGGAGAAACACCCTGCCAGGGCTCCGCGTGGGGACGACATTGTACAAGTGGGGGCTACCGGAGCAGAACCTCTCTGGGTGGCTGAATCTGTGGTCCATAAAGCAGCCATGTCCTTCCCAACAGGATCAGCAGGTGGGTTCACAGGACTAAAACCCAACCACCTCAAGCAAATGCTCAACCCTGCACTGGGTGACATTGCAAAGAACCTCTTGGTGGAACTAACCAGATTCACCAACACATGTCTAGCTGGCAACATACCACCGTCCATAAGACCTATTTTTTTGGAGCATCCCTCTGTGCTCTAAAGAAAAAGGATGGAGGGATCAGGCCAATAGCTGTGGGCAATTCTCTCCGGCGTCTCGTCGCAAAGGCAGCTGCAAGAACAGTTAGTGATGCAGCGGCCAACATGCTGAAGCCAAAACAGCTTGGGTTTGGCATTCCACAAGGGTGTGAGGCGGCAGCCCATGCAGCTCGAGCCTTCATCGCCAACATCACAGACGAAAAGGCCCTTATCAAGCTAGATTTCAAAAATGCCTTCAATTTGGTGCGGAGGGATGCTGTACTCCGTGCGGTTCATAGTCATTTCCCTTCCCTCTACCCTTTCGTACATTCATGCTACAGTATGGATCTTAAGCTACTTTTTGGCGAACATGAAATTGACTCGCGGGAAGGCGTCCAACAGGGTGACCCCCTTGCTCCTCTCCTTTTCTGCTTAGTCATCAAACAAGTCACAGAGGTCCTGTCCAGCGAGCTTAACATCTGGTTCTTGGATGATGGTACCCTAGCTGGTTCCCAAGACTCCCTCCTGGAGGACATCAGAAAAATCCAGGAGCAAGGTGCAGTTTTAGGCCTCACCCTGAACCCTTCTAAATGTGAAATAATATGTTCCAACCAGGGCATCGTAGAGAGAATAGAGGGTCTTCTGCCAAACATCCATAAAACTAAACCTGAAGACAGCACACTCCTAGGAGCTCCCCTGGGGTTGAAAGCCATCGATGAGGTCCTTGATAAGAAAATCGCCGACCTTAAGAGGATGGATGGGAGGATTGAGGATATTGATGCTCATGATGCACTCTACCTCATCACCAGATGTCTGTCCCTCCCCAGGTTAACCTACTTTCTGAGGTGTTCACCATCTTACAGTAGCCAAAAACTAAGTGAGTATGACCGGTTACTGAAATCAATGCTAGAAAAAGCCCTTAACCTCTCTCTTGATGACCTGCAGTGGAAACAAGCCTCTCTTCCCGTAAGACTTGGGGGCCTCGGAGTTCGAACAGCAACGCAAATCGCTGTTCCAGCCTTCCTGTCCTCCTTATCAGCATCCGACGACCTTGTGAAGGAAATTCTACCTGCCCACTTACATCAGCTGGCAGGTGTACATGATCCCAATTTTACACGCTGTGCCACAGAGTGGGCCTCTCGTGCAGGCCCATCACCTCAACCACCATCCCCAAAAGCCCACAGGCAATCCAGCTGGGATGGCCCCATTGTAGACAAAGTTGCTGCAGAGTGCCTGGATGCTGCATCAACACAGCACGACATTGCTCGCCTCACAGCAGTAGCAGCCCCACATGCAGGGGATTTCCTGTTAGCAACCCCAATGTCGGCAACTGGCACGCGTCTCACACCACACGCCCTCCGAATTGCTGTGGCCCTCCGCCTTGCTGCCCCAATCCACACCAGATATAGGTGTATTTGCGGCGAGGTGGTGGCTGACAGGTACGGCCACCATGGCCTACTCTGCCAAAGCACAGGAGGATGGCACTCGAGGCACAGTGAAGTTAACGACATCATCAAGAGGAGCCTCACCACAGCTGGATGCCCAGCTGAGAGAGAGCCTCGTTACCTAACGCCCCGTAACTCTGATGCTCTTATTGGTCGCCCGGATGGTATCACAGTGAACCCCTGGAAGAATGGCAAGCAGTTGGTATGGGACTACACGTGCGTATCAACCCTGGCTAACACCTACATTGAACTCAGTGTTGCACAACCAGGTGGCGCTGCCACCCACAGGGAAGCAGCCAAATCCCGTAAGTATAGAGAACTGGATCACCACTACAATTTTGTCCCCATTGCTTCTGAGACACTCGGCGCCTGGGGTAAAAGTGCTACCAGTTTTTTGAAGGAACTGGGTTCTAGGCTCATTGAAACAACAAGGGACCCTAGAGCTGCCAGCTTTCTTTTCCAGCGCCTCAGCGTGGCGATACAGAGGGGAAATGCGCACTGCATCCAGGGTTCCTGCCCGCCATCTGAGGAGCTGGAGGAACTCGACAACTTATGATAACCATCTTTGTAACCTATATGTAACTCCTTTTTTGTAACAAAGTTCAAATAAAGCAAATATATATGTGTACATACAAAAGAATGGGGGTGGTAGGAGAAGAAAATATTAGTGTTCAGTGAGAAACCACAAGGTCTCCTCTGAATACGTTTTATTTTCTTCTCCGAGGCTATGGGTCCCCACATTGGCACCAGAGGTGGTACCCTCACAAACTTATATATATATATATATATATATATATATATATATATATATATATATATATATATATATATATATATATATATATAATATATATATATGCATAGATTAGGTTAGGTTAGGTGCTTAGGTTCTTTTAGCGATTATTTGTATTTTGTAGTACGTGGTAGAAGCATTTACAGCGTTGTGCTTCGAACAAAATTCGTCAGTGAAGCACGTGTTCCGGAAGTGTTCGAACGTCAACAGTTGTGAGTCGTGTATAAACCATTTTTCATTCATAAACAGGTGGGGGGGGGGGTAACAACTAGGAATCACTTTTGGGTCTTTGTTTGGAGGACGGGCTGTTAGAGGCAGCCCGTCCTCCAAACAAAGATCCAAAAGTCATTCCATCCACCCGCCAAACCCCCTGTTTATGAATGAAAAACGGTTTACACACGACTCATAACTGATTTCGTTCGAACACTTCCGGAACAAGTGCTTCACTGACGAGTTTCGTTCGAACCACATCGCTATAAATGCTTCACCCACGTACTAGAAATACAAATAATCGCCAACAGAACCTAAACACCTAACCTAACCTATGCCTATATATGCACAATATGCTAATATATTATAATATTAATTTATATATGAGAAAATTAATGTTTTGAATGAACAGCATATTAAAATTTATGAATGCGTCTGTGGGGTCGACCGCTGGACGTATTGGACTCGAGTCGAGGACGGGTTAGTTCAGCCCGTCCTCCAAACAAAGATCCAAAAGTGATTCCATGCACCCGCCAAACCCCCTGTTTATGAATGAAAAGCGGTTTACACACGACTCACAACTGCTGGCGTTCGAACATATCCGGAACAAGTGCTTCACTGACGAATTTTGTTCGAATCACAACGCTATAAATGCTCAGCCCGTCCTCCAAACAAAGATCCAAAAGTGATTCCATCCACCCGCCAAACCCCCTGTTTATGAATGAAAAACGGTTTACACACGACTCACAACTGATTTCGTTCGAACACTTCCGGAACAAGTGCTTCACTGACGAGTTTCGTTCGAACCACATCGCTATAAATGCTTCACCCACGTATTACAAATGCAAATAATCGCCAACCGAACCTAAACACCTAACCTAACCTAACCTATGCCTATATATGCACAATATGCTAATATATTATAATATTAATTTATATTGAGAAAATTCTTGTTTTGAATGAACAGCATGTTAAAATTTATGAATGCGTCTGTGGGGTCGACGGCTGGATGTAATGGACTTGAGTCGAGGACGGGTTGAAATGCTTCACCCACGTACTACAAATACAAATAATCGCCAACAGAACCTAAACACCTGACCTAACCTATCCTATGCCTATATATACACACTATGCCATATATTATAATATTAATTTATACTTGAGAAAATTCCCGTTTTGAATGAACAGCATGTTAAAATTTATGAATGCGTCTGTGGGGTCGACCGCTGAATGTAATGGACTTGAGTCGAGGACGGGTTGGGGTCAGAGGTTCAAACCTAGGGCACGAGAGAATGAAACGTTCATGTGAGTTTATACCCATTACATAGTTCGGAGTTCAAAACGGAGCCGCATACTCTAAATGGGCCGAATCGGAGCAAGTTAAAACATAAGTTAAATTTTACGTATATTACTGCTGACGGTTCTAGTAATAATCGAAACTACGAAGTTGCCACAACGTTCCAACACTGTTTAACACTTTCTAACAAGTTGTAACAACCAATATAGCAAGTTGTAGCATCGTTCTAATACGTCATAAAAACGTTATACAAAGATGTAACAACTTTATTACAAGTTGTAACAAGGGAAACATTGGGACCGTTACGTTGTGTGTTTGCAGGGATAAATCTTAATAATCTTTCATCCTTTAGCCATACATTTATATATACATTGTTTGGTATATAATCACTAAGATGTCCCCGAGATTTTCTCATTCAAGCCTGGGAAAGTCAACATCCTCCAGGTGATGTCCGGAACTGTATTATTGTTACCTATATTGAGAACTGTATATGTCTCAGTATATAACACATTATGCCAAACTTACATCCATTCTGAAAGCCTGTCTTGAGCACCTAGATTTCCATAGTTTTAGATTTTCCTTGTCTAGATTTCCCGCCCTATTTTTAGTCACCTGCAGGTTTGCACATGTTCGTGTTAAATCCTGTGTCTAAATCGCTTCTATGAATGGGAAACATGACCACGAATAGAGCCCCGGGGACACCACTTACAGGAGTCTCCCACTCTCATTTAACTCCATTGCTGCTAACTCTGGTTTTTGTTTAAACTATCAAGTTGTAATCCAACTTCAGATGACCTCCTCACTCCTTCCCCCACAATTCCAGGAACGTGTAAGTCTTAATGAGTATCTTTCCAAGGCACAGTAACAAAGGCTTTGCTAATTCAACGTACAGAATTTAGCACTCATTCTCCTGCATGAAGTATACTGAACCTGATGAACTAAATTTATGTGAGGCCGTAAATAGAACAATGTTGCGAGTCCTTAATTACTCAATGTTAGCAACACTCCCCACTCGGTAATATTGATTTATTAAATATTTATTTAAATATTGATTTTTATATAAAATATTGATTAATATTAAATATTTATTAAATAAAGTATTTATTTAATATTAATAAAAAGTTATTTAATCTATTACCTAAGTATTTTTTTAATATTAAATATTCCATTTTATTCCGATTTAATATTGATTTAAGTATTCCCTATTTATTAAAGATTTCCCTTGATTTAAATCTTAAATATTTATTAAAGATTTATCTTGTTTTAAATCTTGATTTCGATCCCCTATATTTCTTCTTCCCTCTTGATGTTCCCTGTTGATTTTTAAATAGATCTCCCTAAAATCCCTATTGAATTTTAATTATATGTAATAAAATAAATATTGGTTTTAAATAAATATAAATTAATTAAATATTAGATTTTAAATATTGATGTTGTTCGGCAATATTGATTTATTAAATATGCAATTCAGGGGCTCTCTAAGACCTTCGTCACATTCTTTAAGCACCCTGGCAAGCACCTGCCCTGGCCTTGCAGTTCCATTTTTTTCTTTTAAATTGTTTATTTGTGTAACAACTTGCTCCCCGATAACGACTAAAGAAGTTATTGTGTTCTCTCCACCACCTACATAGGTGTGTTCAGCTGCCGCCATAACGTTAAGTGTTTCTATAGTGAAGTGTTAGGTCAGAAATACTACAGTTATCCCCAGCTGATGGACTGCCAGCCTAAGACTAAAAAAACTGAATTTAACTCAATGTGATTAAGGGAAAACAAGAATAAAGTAAGCAAGCAGAAGTTAGAACAAAATTAATTAAATATAACAATAGAACTGGCTTTTTGCACGTAATATAAAATTACATTTGAAATAAATTCAAATGATAAAATCAATAGGAGCCATAAAAAGGATTCAAACCCCCTCACTTGGTACTCCCAAGTTAGCGAGCTAGACTTTTGTTTATCATATCTTCGCCATGATATGGTAAACAAAAAATGTGCAAACTGGGATTCCACTGAACCCTCTAGGAACCCTGAGGCTTACAACTGAAGCCCAATCAGCTTTCTTTGTGCATGGCCCGCTCATGCTCTTTTGTCAATGTAAGGTTGTGAGCCGAAGGAATCTTAGAGGGTTCAGAGGGAATCCCAGGTTGCATTTATTTTGCCATGTCGTGGCTTGGTGGTCTAGCGTGCTTGTTCCGGAGTGCCAAATGAGCGGGTTCGAATCCTTTTAATGGTTCTGACTGATTTTATCATGGACATATCACATTAATGTGAGTTTTTTGAGCATCAAATAAAATCTTTACACAAATGACAACTTAGTTGACTCATACTCTAAAATAACAAAGTGCAAATAGAAATATATATACTACAACTCAATACTACCCAGACACCACACTTCTTATCAACCTGCCGGAGCAGTTTACCATGATCGGTATAAGTCTTATGCTGACAAGCGTCCAAAGTCGACTGACCCGGAGGGTCGCCTCCACATGCCGTCACCTCCCTCGCTACCCAGGAGTGCCGGTGGCGTGACCACAAACTAGTTGACCCGGTGGTTACATAGTGCATCATAGCACAGTAAGTAAATGAAAACCACAAACCAATGAATACAATAATCCATAGAGTAACAATATAATATAGCATTATAAGACATAATAAGCAAGAGTTAACATAGAGTTGAGGAAAGACTGCAAGGGAAAGCCAGTACCCGAATGTGGAAGGTTAATTTGTGACACAATGTAGATACACAGTAATATTGATTACTTTATTACTCTATTTAAGACATTACTCATTTCTTTGTCAGTTGCATAACCTTATTTAGATTTCGATTACTCTGTCTTCTCTCTAATCTTTGTTAAATATATGAAAAGAAACATTGGAACTTGTCTTTGCCTGACTGTTTTATATATTGTATTGTTTTGCTTTATTTCCTAAATTCATTTTACAATTTCTATCTAGTTTGAGAAGTTTGTGTTTGTGACTGACTTCCCTATTCATAATCCTTTTTTACATGGCAATCTTTTTCTCTAAAGTTCTTTGGTCTAATAGTTATCTATTTGGAGTCATTGTTATTCAAACTAATTACTTTATAAAGTATACACGTTCTGGGATTTACTGAGAATGTCTTAAATCATAATTATAATCGTCCTTATAAACTGCAAGAGATTCTTGTCACGTTCCAAGAAGAACTTCCCATGTCTCATAGTTAGATGTGCCCGATCTATCCTTCTAAAGAAACGCTTTAATCCCTCAAAATGCTCTTAAGGAAATTTTGCACCATTAAAGAGTTTTCTCATACAGAAATTTCTCATTCTCATATGCAATGATATGTTAAATCTGATTTCTTTGTCATCACTGTTCCTAACTCGCTCTCTATTCCAATGTTATTTATTTGCATCAAATGTTATTTATTTGTCCAAGATCCTCTAGATATTTCAACATATTTGCTTTGCCTACATTCTGAAATTGTTCATGGCATTTGAAACTCCTTTATTTAGACTATTATTATTTTATTCTAGCCAAATAGTTTCAATGTGTGGCTTCCCATCTTCTTGACACTAGTTTTGTATCCACTTTGTCACATATTACTATTCCTCCTCCTCGTGTAGTCTGTTTGTGTGAAATAATTTGTATCTCTTAATGTGATATTCAGCTAACAGTTCCCCGTATGCTACATTCCACCACGTTTGGGTTAGTGCAATAATATTTGGTGTTTCAGTGAACACATGATCACATAAATCGTCCATTTTGTTGTGTAATACTCGTACTGTTTGTGTCGTACACATTCACAACATAATGCTGATGCCTGTTTCAATCCCGTACACTACTAGCCAAACTTTTTTTCATTCCGTTCACAAGCTGATCTTTCCATATATGTGATCTTTTTCTAGAGTTCTTGTGCAGCATTCTTATTGTTCACACCCATAACTCTGGAGTCTATAAGTTTGAGGTCTTACTAGTTATTCATTCTAAAGAATCTGCTAAGAACGCCACCTCATCCCATGATAAGTGCACCCAGTACCTCATGTACATCACGTCCTGGACAATGAACGTGTCTTAGTTATTGATGAATGGAATTTCACAACTAAAAAATGCTTTTCAAGTTACATTTAATTCCTATTGCACTTCACAACAACTCATCACCAACACCGAACCTCAGCACACCTTCAGGTTCTTGTTAAACCCCTTCCTTTGTACTGATCATATTTGGTGATATCTTGAATGTATTACTAATTGCTGATACTATTAATATTGTTGCTAGATAGATAGAGTAGATAGAGCTATGAGGTTTCTCGAACCAGTGATGATGGTTGAGTGGCTGCGGACAATCTTGATCGCTGGTTCGAGTCTCCTCATTGCTCCAATTTATTTTCTCATTGAAAACGTAAGTGTGATTTCTTTATGAATATGGCTACAGCTGTTTACACTAAAATTACTGTTGCTATTACTACTACTGCTATGCTCAAGAAATCATCTTAACGTGATGAATCAATTACAAAATCAGTAGGAGTTGTAATGAAGATTCGAACCAATGTTCTGGGTACTCCCAAGCAAATGTCTTAGACCATATCTTGGTGTAGTGGTCTTAGGCATGTGCTTGGGAGAAACCAGAGCATATGTTTGAATCTGCCTCACGGCTGCTACTGATTTACTCCCAATTATTATTGTCATTACTGAGTCTTATGCCGTTACTGTTCTGCTGTTACTTAATTACAGCATAATACACAATTATAGCAGAGTTATTACTAGTACTGCTGTCATTACTTATTTATTGGTAGAGCATTTCGAATACCACAAATCAAAGTATATTATACATGTTCAATGTCTAACAAAATCTACATTGGTTCACACTGTTCTATCCCCTGCTAAGCCCAGCCAGAAATTAACGATTTTAAAGTTGTTAATTAAGAATATATGCGCTGATTCAGATTCTTGAAAAACATCAACCATTTTTAGTCATTCTAACAAACGTGACCTAATATAAGCCTGCCCTTCCTTTTATCCTTTTTCCTCTTTCTCTTGTTTTCTCTAACGATTCCTTTCTTATTCTTATTATTACACCCTTTATTACACCTTACTTTCCGAACCTTTTGTCTTGCTCTTTTCTTCCTCTAAGATTTCCATCTCCTCACCTCTCTGTCTTGCCTATTTATTGCCTTTGCTTCCTTAGTTTCACACAATCGACTTGATATCGTCCTGGACCGTCTTGGACCATTATCAGAAGAAAAAAATGAAGAAACGTCGTCGTCTCTTCATTTTCTAGTGTGTTGTTTGACCAACATTTTTCAACCACGTTATTGTGACTCTTCATCTGCACTGCTCAACCCTTTCCATCTCTGCTCCTGCTGGAAGCAGTATACTACTGACAAATCTCGATAGTGGGATCCTAGGCGATTTGCTGATTTACAATGATTTAGTATCCGGCTTCTTCTGAGTGTGTTTGGAGCGAGACGCCTCCTCGTTCGGTGTTTCTATTGAGCACACATTTCTCCGGCTGCTCCCCGGGTACTTGGCGAAGCTCTCCTTAATCGGCTTAATTGCTGGTGTTATGAGCGGGGTGATCCGGCCTCATTCAGCGCAAGATGCTCTCAGTTTATCCCACCTTGTGGGAGGCTGGAGATTATTCTGGCGCAAAGGGAGTTTTGCTCCCCTTCCTGTGATCCTGTGACGTATTCTGTCCTGTAAAATGTTTAATAAGGAAATAATCACACGCACACACACAAGGACACCGGTGGCTGGGTGGACAGAACGCTGGATACCTAGTCCTGTGGACCATAGTTCGATCCCCGGCGATGGCGGAAAATAAATGGGCACAGTTTCTTTCACCCTGATGCCCCTGTTACCTATCAGTAAATAGGTACCTGGGAGTTAGAAAGCTGTTACGGGCTGCTTACTGGGTGTGTGTGTATTCACCTAGTTCTGCTTGCGGGGGTTGAGCTCTGCTCTTTCGGCCTGCTTCTCAACTGTCAATCAATCAACTGTTACTAACTTTCAACTAACAATATTTTTTCACACACACACACACTCAGGAAGCAGTCCGTAGCAGCTGTCTAACTCCCAGGTACCTATTTACTGCTTGGTGAAAGGCGCATCTGGCTGAAGGAAACTCTGCCCATTTGTTTTCCACCGGCTGCCGGGATCGAACCCTGGTCCCTAGGTCCACGAGACTCGAGCACTGTCTACTCAGCCAGCCAGCCCCTGTGTGTTTGTGTGGACAAAAAAGTAGTTAGTAACAGTTGATTGATTGACAGTTGAGAGGCGGGCCGAAAGAGTCAGAGCTCAACTCCCGTAAGCACAACTAGGTGAATGCACACACACAGACTAGGGTAAGAAAATACCATAAATCGACAAGTTTCTACTTCCAACGCCTTAATGTAGCGGTTTTGAGGAGAAATGTCTTTTGTATCTTGGCCACGTGTCCAGCCCCTGAAGAGTTAAGAGAGGTGTTTGATTTGTGACAACAATTATTCAGAGTCAAATCAGAGTCAAATAGCAAGATTTGCTCTGAATGCTCATTGTTTCCTTTTTCCAGGCTATGATTCCCATATTTGGTTTTGCAGGGATATGCTTGCGCGGGCCCCAAGCCTCTGGCTGACCCACCAAGTGCTACTCGTTTTTCCTTTCAGTGTTACTAAGGCAGTGTATGAGTATTTATGAATAATGTGTTCGTATTCGTAAGATTATGTCCTATGTTCTATATATCCACTTCTACACTGCCTTGAAAATGTTGGCAAGGGTCAAGGAAACGTATTTCCTAGCAACTGGCCATAACAATACGATGAACTTTAGAGACTTAAGATGTCAACTTCCTTCTTAACCAATATAAACCTAACACTAATATAATTGCTATATTTTGCAAGATGCTTTGAGAAACGTGTTCTCACGTTACTTACCAAACAAAACAAATGCTTGCACAACATTGTTTCTAGAAACTAGAACTTTGCATTATAGAACCTCCCTTCTTCTATACATTAGTAGAAAAACTGTTTTTTCTGTTCAACATAGTTATTTTCACTGTGGTTTCTTGGAGTGAAGAGAATTATGTTCAACTGGAAAGTCTTGCAGTTGCGGATCTGTTGAGCTGGATAAGAAGCATGACTCTCTCAACACGATCAGCCATGGTTCGTCAGAGCAGGCCGTGCACTAGAGCAGGTCGTGCACTAGAGCAGGTCGTGCACTGGAGCAGGTCGTGCACTAGAGCAGGTCGTGCACTAGAGCAGGTCGTGCACTAGAGCAGGTCGTGCACTAGAGCAGGTCGTGCACTAGAGCAGGTCGTGCACTAGAGCAGGTCGTGCACTAGAGCAGGTCGTGCACTAGAGCAGGTCGTGCACTAGAGCAGGTCGTGCACTAGAGCAGGTCGTGCACTAGAGCAGGTCGTGCACTAGAGCAGGTCGTGCACTAGAGCAGGTCGTGCACTAGAGCAGGTCGTGCACTAGAGCAGGTCGTGCACTAGAGCAGGTCGTGCACTAGAGCAGTCGTGCACTAGAGCAGGTCGTGCACTAGAGCAGGTCGTGCACTAGAGCAGGTCGTGCACTAGAGCAGGTCGTGCACTAGAGCAGGTCGTGCACTAGAGCAGGTCGTGCACTAGAGCAGGTCGTGCACTAGAGCAGGTCGTGCACTAGAGCAGGTCGTGCACTAGAGCAGGTCGTGCACTAGAGCAGGTCGTGCACTAGAGCAGGTCGTGCACTAGAGCAGGTCGTGCACTAGCAGGTCGTGCACTAGAGCAGTCGTGCACTAGAGCAGGTCGTGCACTAGCAGGTCGTGCACTAGAGCAGGTCGTGCACTAGAGCAGGTCGTGCACTAGAGCAGGTCGTGCACTAGAGCAGGTCGTGCACTAGAGCAGGTCGTGCACTAGAGCAGGTCGTGCACTAGAGCAGGTCGTGCACTAGAGCAGGTCGTGCACTAGAGCAGGTCGTGCACTAGAGCAGGTCGTGCACTAGAGCAGGTCGTGCACTAGAGCAGGTCGTGCACTAGAGCAGGTCGTGCACTAGAGCAGGTCGTGCACTAGAGCAGGTCGTGCACTAGAGCAGGTCGTGCACTAGAGCAGGTCGTGCACTAGAGCAGGTCGTGCACTAGAGCAGGTCGTGCACTAGAGCAGGTCGTGCACTAGAGCAGGTCGTGCACTAGAGCAGGTCGTGCACTAGAGCAGGTCGTGCACTGAGCAGGTCGTGCACTAGAGCAGGTCGTGCACTAGAGCAGGTCGTGCACTAGAGCAGGTCGTGCACTAGAGCAGGTCGTGCACTAGAGCAGGTCGTGCACTAGAGCAGGTCGTGCACTAGAGCAGGTCGTGCACTAGAGCAGGTCGTGCACTAGAGCAGGTCGTGCACTGGAGCAGGTCGTGCACTAGAGCAGGTCGTGCACTAGAGCAGGTCGTGCACTAGAGCAGGTCGTGCACTAGAGCAGGTCGTGCACTAGAGCAGGTCGTGCACTAGAGCAGGTCGTGCACTAGAGCAGTCGTGCACTAGAGCAGGTCGTGCACTAGAGCAGGTCGTGCACTAGAGCAGGTCGTGCACTAGAGCAGGTCGTGCACTAGAGCAGGTCGTGCACTAGAGCAGGTCGTGCACTAGAGCAGGTCGTGCACTAGAGCAGGTCGTGCACTAGAGCAGGTCGTGCACTAGAGCAGGTCGTGCACTAGAGCAGTCGTTCACTAGAGCAGGTCGTGCACTAGAGCAGGTCGTGCACTAGAGCAGGTCGTGCACTAGAGCAGGTCGTGCACTAGAGCAGGTCGTGCACTAGAGCAGGTCGTGCACTAGAGCAGGTCGTGCACTAGAGCAGGTCGTGCACTAGAGCAGGTCGTGCACTAGAGCAGGTCATCTGTCCACAATATATGTAACTC